>ML310367.1:0-12735 GCA_005239505.1 Nicotiana paniculata
GCCTAAATATGCTTTACACACATCCTCCTTTCAACATTAAGAAGTAATTCTTGAACAACTTAAACAAGACCCTTATAGACATAAAAAAAGGAAACATAATGAAATAAACAACAGAAATGAAATAAGCAATAAAAAGCATGTTTAGTATAGTAACTTTTGCATGTCAGACATTATTGTTAATCCATCTCCTAGACTAAGCTTCAAATCTTGAATGAGATAAAATAAGAACCAACTCCAAGAATGTTTAGTTTCTTGATAAATAACTTCTCATGCTATTGGGTACATTTGCTGATTCCATTCTTTCAAATAGCAAGTAACAGTTCACCTTTGCAAGCCCCCTTCAAGAAACAACCATCCAGTCCTATGATCCTCCTACAACCTTCAAACCATCCCTTATTCAATGCATCAAAACATACATAAAAATACTTGAACAGATATTTCCTAGGTTGTGTCTCATTATCAATTCTGACCCAATAAGAAGTTCAAGGATTTGTACTCTTAATCATATCAGCATATTCCAGCAGCCTTGAAAACTCAAGAGCCCAATCACCCATGAACTTACTAATAACACTCATATTTCCCCTATAATATATTGATCTTCCCACCTGCAGCCTTAACTTTTTTCTAATTGCTTCTTGCAGCTTACACTCTAATATCAGGTTGAGAGATTATTATGTCCTTGAACTTCTTAGCAATATATTTGGCTGAGCATAACTTATTCTTGTTCTTTGTATTACATTTATGAGCTGGATAATATTTCTTTTTACAGTGAAATCTCCTGAATCTTTATCAACATTAGCATGCAGTTCCCAGTTATAAAATTTTCCTTTATATTTTATCCTTACTTTATGTGGTTCATTAGGTCTTAGAGTTAATTGAACTTCCCCTGAATAGCATAGTCAGCTACAACTTGTCTAAAGCTTTGCACATTTTTAAATATTATACCAATTCAAATAAAGCATACTTGACAGAATCATCATAACTCAGCTTTTTGGTTCTTCTTCTGGAAGGTAAATCAACACCTGGTTGTGCAAGAACATCTAAATCTTCACTGTTGTCTTCACTAGCATCATCTGATGAGACAATGAAATCTTCATCACCACCCAACTTTCCAACAAATCCGTCTTTGTTGTTAAGCCCTAGATTCTCAAATCCCTTATCTACCCCATCTTCCCCAAGCTCTACTTCTTGAATGACATTGGCTTATTTATGTTTATTGGTCTTTCTTTCACTTATATTTTCTTTTCTAGCAGTCTCTCTAAAAGCCCTCAATTCTTCATCAATTTTACTTTCATCTTCATCAAGAATATTCTCTAAGTTATCTTCTTCAAAGTCTTTATTATCACTACTATCTTCATCATTAAGAGGTTGTTCTATCTCCCCCTCAACCCAGTTGCCTCATTTACGGTCATATTTATAGCACTCTCAATTTGTGTTGCCCTAAAATTAACCCTATCTTCTGTATTAATTATTTCTTGGTCTATGTCACCAACCAGTGGACCTACAACTCTACCAGCAAGGACCCCTTCTTCCACGATGACATGTTCACATAAAAATCAATAATTGACCCAATAAGCAAGTTTTTAACAATATTATATAGTTGATTGTCAGCTTCAAATGCAACAAATTGAATATTGATAGGGTTTTTGATATAAAAGCCTTAAAATTTACCATATCCAATATCCTTAGTGTAACATTCCATCTTAGTCAGAGAGAAATGGTCTTTATTTATAGAAAAGACAGCCCTTTCCAACTCCCCAACATATTGTCTTTCAATAACCCTACCCCATGGCGAAAACAACAATAATAAATCCACCCTCCATGAACAAACTCTGGAAAAAAATAATAAATAAAGGTCAAGATTCCCTACTCTTTAACATATGAAAAAGGCAAAATATTTCCCCCTTCAACAGAGTACAATAACAAAGTAAAACTTGTCCCAAAAATAACAAAACCTCATTTACAAATGCATGAAAAAGAGATAACAAGCAGTAGAAATGTTAATATCTCTTAACAAAATCACTTATGTTATTTGTATTCAAGCCCACTCCGATCAATATCGATATCTTCCACACCAATAATTAATGACAGATGAACGAAGTGAAATTAAAGGCAAAGAATGGATAAGGTTCTAGTTTTAAGTTTTATCGAAGATATTGAACGATTACTCCAACCATTGAAGAGATTGATGAAGATAGATTTGAGGAGATTTGGATATTAGGGTTTTCAGTAAAATGAAATTTACAGAAATCAAAACTCCCGTTTAATTTGCCCTCTTTTGTATCGTTTTAATTTTTATTTACTATTTTTCTTTTAATTTGTCGATGGAAAGTTTAACCACGTGTAGTCTACGTGTTAAATTTTGATTGGTTCACTTAACCACGTAGGCGCGACTGTATGTCACACATTATACCTTCCAGAGACATGTGTTTACTTGACACAATAAAATCAAACATAAAGTGTCTATATGGCCACCTGGTAAGTTGGAGTGTGAGATAGACATATGAGGTCAACTTTAAGTATCTCTTTATGTATTTTACCTTTACTTTTCATTTCAATGATATATAAATTATGAAAATTACAAGAAATATGCGCATGGGATATAAAATTATTTTGAAACAATTGCCATAAAATTTTAAATAAAAGCTAGTGGTAACTAGCAAGATCCTGAAAATCTTATTTGAAAAACTCCCTCCAATTGATTGTATAAAAGTGAGAAAGGCCCAAAATAGTCAGTATCTTTGGACTTTAACTCAAACTAGTCCTATTTCTTTCACATGGAGCACTAATAGTCTATATTCTTTAATAAAGTGGTACAATTTTAGTCTCCGTGTTTGAAAAATATTTTCCCCATGAACTCATTTTCCTCCAATGGGAGGAAAATATTTTCCCTGTCAAGAGAAGGAAAATATTTTCCAAAACTTTTCTTCTACCTTCTACACCCTTTTCTTCAATGTTTACATTTTCTAGCCATATACATAGATTATATATTTATTATACATAATTATACACATATAATACATATATTATACACATATAATACATATATTATACCTCTACCGGCTATTTTTAGTTTAAGTAGTTAAATATGCAGCTATTTGGGTTAATTCTTCTTCTTTTTATGATGTCGAAAAAGTATTTTTTTTCATTTCAACAAAATGATATTGCAAAAAGTATTTTTTTTCGTGATATAGAAAAAATATTTTCTTTCATTTTAACAAAATGAGTACTTTTTTCATGTTGTAGAAAGAGTACTTTCTTTTTCAAGCAAAAAAAAAGAGTATTTTCTTTTTAGTTGTGTAACACAAATTTCAACATTGTTTTTGCGAGATAGTAAAGCAACATATTAGTCCCTTTGAGTTCGTGTAAATTTTTAAAAGAATAATTAAATTCTTGAAGAAAATAGAGTCTTGAAAATGTTGGGTAATTGGGATTGGGAGGAGGGGAAGGGGAGCACGGGAAACATGGGGATTTGGGAGGAGGGGGGGATAAGAAAAGTAGCATTAAAAAATATCTAAAATATTTTTTATCGATAAAATTTTCACTCACCAACCAAATAAAAAAAATAAATGATAACCACTCGTTTTGTAGGAAAATATTATCCTATGGAAAATATTTTTTTTTTATATCAAACATGGCACTAAAAGTATATCACTTTATTAAAAAATGTGGACTAGTTTGAGTTAAAGTCCAAATATACCGGATTATTTTAGGCTTTTTATCTATAAAAGTTAACTCTCGGAAAAATATATTATAGCCCGTGACATTTCACCCTTGTATAACGAGGAAATAGCACGGGCTAGCCAGTTTTCGGACTGGTCATTCAAAAATAGCCAGCGTTTGCCAAGTCATTGAAAAATAGCCATTATTTTGCTGCAACAGAGACCGGTCCAGCATAATTTACTGGAGACGGTGCACCTGTGTATGAACTTCCAGCATATTATACTGGAACTCCAACACGCGAAAAGTTCCAGCATAATATACTGAAGATTTGAGTACCTATGTATGAACTTCCCGCATATTATACTGGAACTCCAACACGCGGAAAGTCCCAGCATAATATACTGAAGATTCGAGCACCTATGTATGAACTTCCAGCATATTATACTGGACCAGTATACTTTGTTGAAACTCCAGTATATTATGCTGGAGTTCTAGTATACTTATGCTGGAACTCCAGTATAATAAGCTGGAGTTCCAGTATACTTATGATGGAACTCCAGTATAATATACTGGAGTATTTTTTTGGATTTTGAATAGTATTTTCGTTCAGATTTATCTTTACATAAAAAATGACTAAATTTTGATTACTTTTGAAAATGTGGCTACTTTTGAATGACCACTTATAAATCTGACTATTTTTTAATTTCTCCCTTAATAACAACGTAAAAATTGCACGGGGCACCCTATTTAGGTGCCCCTCTTTAACATGTACCTACTTTATTTTTATGTTTGCACCGGTACCCATTTTTTTGTTAAAAACCTTTCGAAAATTCAATGTTTCCCTTTTTATTACAAGCCTACTTTCTCTTCAAGTAAACCCCATTCCTCTACTTTGCAAATACTCTCTTTCTCCCGCTCTCTCCCGTTCTTCGCTTTTATGATCTGTGACGACCCGGTCGGTCGTCTTAAGAATTAACACCCCGATCCCCTGTTAACTGTTTTCCCCAAGTCTATTGCTGCTTAATTGAATTGCCGGGACGTTCGGTTTTGAGTTTCGGAGAGTTTTGGGATATTTAGTCCCTAAATGAGAGCTTAAGTGTTGGAAAGTTGCCCGTAGTCGGAGCAGTGTGAAGACGACCTCGGAATGGAAATATGATGGTTTCGTTAGCTTTGTTAGGTGATTTCGGGGTTGGGAGTGTGTTCGGAATGTATTTTGGAAGTCCGTAGCTCATTTAGGCTTGAGATGCCGAAGTTTAAATTTTTGGAGTTTCCGGTCCGATAGTAAATTTTTTATCCGAGGGTCGGAATGGAATTCCGGAAGCTGCAGTAGTTCCGTCATGTCATTTTGGATGTGTGTGAAAAATTTGAGGTCATTCAGATAAGTTTAGACGTGTTTCGGCGTTGGATGTGAATTCTAGAATTTTCCTAAGTTCCTAAGCTTGAACCTATGCATAATCGATGATTTTGATGTTAAGAGACATGTTCTTAAGGATCGACCTAGTTCAAATGAGGTGTTAGGGTTGGTTGGTGGTTTTGGTTGAGGTCCTGGGGGCCTCGGGGTTGTTTCGGATGCTTAACGGGTGAAACTTGGGAAGATTGTTGCTGCTGATTCAGGCACCTTCTGGTGTCTTTGCACCTGCAAAGGTTTTTCCGCAGGTGCGGACTCGCAGGCGCGGTGGCCTTTGAGCGCAGGTGCGATAGGGGAGTTTTGGCCAGTGGTCGCAGGTGCGACCTGGGTTCCGCAGGTGCGGGACCGCAGGCGCGACCAAACGACCGCAGGTGCAGCCCTAGTGCTTTTTAAGTGACTTCTGCACCTGCGATTCTTTTTCCACATGTGCGGTACCGCAGACGTGGTGATCGAGTCCGCAGGTGCAGATGCCTGTGTGTTTTATTACAAAAATCCGAGAGTTCATCTCATTATTCTAAAAATCGTGTAAGAGCTCAAGGAGTGGAGATTTTCTGTGGGTTTTGAAGAGAAGGATCATAGGTAACATTTCCTAATCCTAATTCATTGTTAGAAAATTATTTCCCGTTGTTTTCTTTAGTTTAATTATCAAAAATGGGGGAAAAGCCATTGGAAAGGGGATGAAATATTCCCAATCCGAGATTCTGAAAAATTGTGGGGATTTTGACATCGGATTTCGATTGTTTCTGGTTAAATGAGTTCGTGAGTGAATGGGTGTCCGGAAAAATATAACTTTTACCCGATTCCGAGTCGTGGGCCCGAGGGGCGTTTTGGTCATTTTACATAATTTCATGCCTTAGCTTGAATTAAACAGTATAATCAGTTGCATGAGATGTTATTTACGATATGTAATTGAATTGTATAGATTTGGGCCATTTGGAGTCAGATACTCGTGGCNAAGTTGATTTTGAGCCGGTTCGAGGTAAGTCGCTTGTCTAACTTTGTGTGGGGGACCTTTCCCCTTAGGATGAGATATTTGGTAATTTAATGCCTTGTACGTGAGGTGACGAGCGCGTACTTGTGCTAATTGTTGAAAATCCGATTTTACTTTAAATATTTAGACTGAATTTCTTTCTTACTTGTTTTATTTTAATTGCGACCATAGTCTATGTTAGCTTAGAAAATCATGCCTAGCTGCCCTAAATTGCCTATTTGCTTAAATTGCTTTAATTGTACTACGTGAAGCATGTTAGGCTAGAACTTAATTGTTGCCTTGTATTTTTGCACTCTAATTCTGAATGTCTTCTTGTTGTGGCTGCGTATTTACTTTGGGACTACGGGACGGTATCCCGGAAGATCCTCTCCCCCCCTGCTTATTTACTTTGGGACTACGGGACGGTATCCCGGGAGATCCCCCTGCATATTTACTTTGGGACTACGGGACGGTATCCCGGGAGATCCCCCTGCATATTTACTTTGGGACTATGTGACGGTATCCTGGGAGATCCCCCTTCTTATTTACTTTGGGACTACGGGACGGTATCCCGGGATATCCCCCTACATATTTACTTTGGGACTACGGGATGGTATTCCGGGAGATCCCCCTGCTTATTTACTATGGGACTATGGGACGGTATCCCCGGAGATCCCCCTGCATATTTACATTGGGACTACGGGACGGTATCCCGGGAGATCCCCCTACTTATTTACTTTGGGACTGCGGGACGATATTCCGGGAGATCCTTCGGATATACACATGATGGACTACGGGACGGTATCCCGGGAGATCATTTGGATATACACATGATGGACTACGGGATGGTATCCCAGGAGATCCTTCGGATATACATATGATGGACTACGAGACGGTATCCTGGGAGATCCTTCGGATATACACATGATGGACTACGGGACGGTATGCCGGGAGATCCTTCGGATATACACATGATGGACTACGGGATGGTATCCCGGGAGATCCTTCGGATATACACATGATGGACTACAGGACGGTATCCCGGGAGATCCTTTGGATATACATATGATGGACTACGGGACGGTATCCCGGGAGATCCACTGGACAGTTGAGGAAAGGACTACAGGACGATATCCTGGAAGATCCTCATTGTTACCATTGTTATTATGTTGTACATATTCCGGGTTTACTCTGTTCTTATGTTTAGTTATTGCCTTGTTTGACCTGTTTTATTTCATTGATGTACTCATTATTACCACATGTTTTCATACTGTAAACTCCTATTATATTGTTTGACCTCAGTAGGGCCCTGACCATCCTCGTCACTACCCGACCGAGGTTAGGTTTGGCACTTACTGAGTACCATTGTGGTGTACTCATGCCCTTTCCTGCGCATGTTTTTCATGTGCAGATCCAGGTACCTCCACTCAGGCGCACTATCCCCGAGGTTGAGAGATACAGCAAAGACTTCGAGGTACATCTGCCGCGTCCGCAGACCAGGAGTCTCAATCTTATTCCAACTTTTTGTGAAAAGTTTATCCTTCCTTACAGTTGTATAGATATTCTGGAGTAGAGCAGTGTATTATATTCTGTTAGCCTGTGGTTCCCGTGAGTTTCCGGGTTTTGGGGATGACGTTGTAGACTTCCGTATCATTTTGGGTTGTATATGCCAAGTGGCGTTTATATACAGTGTTCGGCTTTTCTTTTATTTAATTATTTCGCAAATTATGTTGATATTCCGCATTTCTAGGCTTGCCTAGTTATAGGAACTAGGTGCTGTCACGACATGTTCACGGAGGGCGAACTGGGGTCGTGACACGATCGTCATTGTTTTTTGATATTCATCGCTTTAACTGTTTGTTCGCCAATAATATTACGTATAATCACAGGTACATTGCAGTAGCTTTACACTTTAATTTTTGGGTATTATATTTTTTGTGATAATCATGTTCTATAGGGTTTTATTTATTTTTTTGTGATATTCATGTTCTATATGAGTTAGTTCTATAGTGATTTTTTTGTCATGTATACTTTAATTTTATGGAGCTGATATTTGTTTGTTTTTTGTGTGTTTAATTATTGGTGTTAAATTTTTGCTTTGCTGAGTTTTTTTGTTTTGTAATTGGTTAACTTCAGCGTTTTAGCAGTTGATGTTTTGTTTTGTAGCTGATGTTTGGGAGCTTAAGTTTTTATTTTGTTTTGGTAATATGCTGAAGTTTTTGAACGTGTGTGTCTGTTTTGTATTTTATAACTGGTGAACTTCAGCTTGTTTTTGTTTAGGAGCTGAAGTTTTTTGTTTTGTTTTGGTGAACTTCAGCATATTGAGAGCTTAAGTTTTTGTTTTGTTTTGGTAATATATGCTGAAATTTTTTAACATGTGTGTCTGTTTTGTATTTTGTAACTGGTGAACTTGAACTTGTTTTTGTTTAGGAGCTGAAGTTTTTTGTTTTGTTTTGGTGAACTTCAGCATATTGGGAGCTTAAGTTTTTGTTTTATTTTGGTAATATGCTGAAGTTTTTGAACGTGTGTATCTATTCTAAATGAACATTTCTATAAATTCTTTAGCTAGGGAGCTGAAGTTTTGTTTGTATTTTTTGTTATATTTTTTTGAAAGTTGGAGCTGAATTTTTTTTTTGTTTAGTTATTGGTGTTATATTTTTATAAAAGTGGGAGCTGAAGTTGTGTGTTTTGTACTTCAGCTTGTTTTTTGTTTTGGAGCTGAAGTTTGTGCTTTATTTTGCTGAAACTTCAACATATAGGGAGCTGAAGTTTTTGTTTTGTTTTTGGTGACCCGTCAACATATTGGGAGCTGAAGCTTTTTGTTTTATATTTGCTGAGTTTGTCTTCTTTGAGCTGATGTTTTTAACTGATATCTTTTACTTTCTTTCAACAGATGGCTTCTACAAATCCTCCAGCAGCTAAAGCATCTAAAAATCGTACACAATCAAAATGTCCTTCAGTCCGTATTGTTCCTCCTACAAGAGCAGGGGAAAGGTATTTTGAGTTTCGATATTGGTTTAACTGTCGTGCTTACTGGAAGGGTAACCACGATTTGAAGAGTTTAATGAAAACTTTCTTGACTCCTGCACAAGAAGAAAAGCTAACTAATGGTACTTTTCGATATATTTTGGCTATGGAGAACTTGAAATGCAGCATGAAGTTGGTTCATTGCTTGTGTCTTTCTTGAATATTCACCAATGATCGAGACTCCATTAGTTTCAAGAATTTTGGGCATAATGTATCGTTCACCCTTGAAGATTTTCACATTATGTGCGGTTTGAGGATCACCACACATAATGTTACAAAATCATCTAAACGAGAGAGCACGATCTTGAAGAGATATTTTGGTAAGTCTAAGGGTGTGACCTTGAAGGACATTCGAGATTTTATGCCTCTTAATGAAATACAGAAGGACGATGCAAATTTCAAACATGTATGCGAGAGTGATGAAGATGCAGTTAACCTATGGAAATTCTTCTTGTGGAGTCTGTTTTATTTGCTAAAAAGAATTAATCAACGGTACTAGAGGATAATGCAGGGATTGTCGAAGACGATAATGCTTGTGCTAATTATCCTTGGGGTAATGTCTCTTGTGAGAAGCTCATTACTTCAATAAAACATGCATTGGATAACCAATCCAACGAACATTCAACAGAGTATACTGTTGGTGGATTTCCATATCCATTGTGTGTTTGGTTCTATGAGCGTTTTCCCAATATTCGGAAGAGGTATATTAAAGAAGACGAGTACCTTGATTCTCCTCAGCTCCCCAGGATGTTACGTTATATATGTGTGGTAGAGCCCAAATATAAAGAATTTGAGAAATATTTGAGTAATCATTCTGTAAGTGAATGTTTTTTTATTTTTTGTAGTTTTGTTAATATGTTGATGTATTACTTTTATTTTATTTTCCTAATGTCTTTTTTTTGTATACATGAATATCAGAAATTTAAGGTATTGGATATAATTCTTATAGAAGAGGAATTGAATTCAATGTCTTTGATTGGACAATTGCCTTGCAGTCGGGTTCGTTCAAGGGTAGTTAATGCGGTTCCTTCAATTGGTGAATCACCACGTAGTCGGAGTCGATCAAAAGAAACCCGTCGAACTTCAACTGCTGAATCACCTCGTACCCAGAGTCGTTCTAACCGTTCTACAACGACATTTGACAATGAATTAGTCAATACAATATGTTCTGTAAGTTTTGTGCTGAATTTTTAGTTTTATTTTTGTGTGTTTTTTGTAAAACTACATCATGTTTTAAGCTAAAGTTTTGTTTTGTTTGTGCTGAACTTCAGCATTTTAGTATCTGAAGTTTTGTTCTATTTTTCCTGAACTTCAGCATTCTAGTAGCTTAAGTTTTTGTTCTTTTTGTGATGAACTTCAGCATTCTAGTAGCTGAAGTTTTGTTCTTTTTTTCTTGAACTTCAGCATTCTAGTAGCTGAAGTTTTTGTTCTCTTTGTGATGAACTTAAGCATTCTAGTAGCTTAAGTTTTTTTCTTTTTGTGATGAACTTTAGCATTCTAGTAGCTGAAATTTTGTTCTATTTTTCTTGAACTTTAGTACTCTAGTAGCTGAAGTTTTGTTTTATTTTCCTGAACTTCAACATTCTAGTAGCTGAAATTTTAGTTCTGTTTTTGTTGAACTTCAACATTCTAGTAGCTGAAGTTTTATTCTCTTTGTGATGAACTTCAGCATCCTAGTAGCTGAAGTTTTGTTTTGTTTTTCTTAAACTTCAGCATTCTAGTAGCTTAAGTTTTTATTCTTTTTGTGATGAACTTCAGCATTCTAGTAGCTGAAGTTTTGTTCTGTTTTTCTTGAACTTCAGCATTCTATTAGCTGAAGTTTTTGTTCTGTTTTTGTTGAACTTCAGCATTCTAGTAGCTGAAGTTTTGTTCTATTTTTCTTGAACTTCAGTACTCTAGTAGCTGAAGTTTTGTTTTGTTTTCCTAAACTTCAGCATTTCTAGTAGCTGGAGTATTGTTATGTTTTTCTTGAACTTCAGCATTCTATTAGCTGAAGTTTTTGTTCTGTTTTTGTTGAACTTCAGCATTCTAGTAGCTGAAGTTTTATTCTCTTTGTGATGAACTTCAGCATCCTAGTAGCTGAAGTTTTGTTCTGTTTTTCTTGAACTTCAGCATTCTAGTAGCTGAAGTTTTTGTACGTTTTGTGATAAACTTCATCATTCTAATTGCTGAAGTTTGTTCTGTTTTTCTTGAACTTCAGCACTCTAGTAGCTGAAGTTTTGTTTTGTTTTTCCTGAACTTCAGCATTCTAGTAGCTGAAGTTTTGTTCTGTTTTTCTTGAACTTCAGCATTCTAGTAGATGAAATTTTAGTTCTATTTTTGTTGAACTTCAGCATTCTAGTAGCTGAAGTTTTGTTCTGTTTTTCTTGAACTTCAGCATTCTAGTAGATGAAATTTTAGTTCTATTTTTGTTGAACTTCAGCATTCTAGTAGCTGAAGTTTTATTCTCTTTGTGATGAACTTCAGCATCCTAGTAGCTGAAGTTTTGTTATGTTTTTCTTGAACTTCAGTACTCTAGTAGCTGAAGTGTTGTTTTCTTTTCCTGAACTTAAGCATTCTAGTAGCTGAAGTTTTGTTCTGTTTTTTTTTTGTGATGAAATTTGTTCTGGTTTTTTTTTTTTTGTTGAACTTCAGCATGTGAAGTTTTTGTTCTCTTTGTGATGAACTTCAGCATGCTAGTAGCTGAAGTATAGTAATAGCTTAAGTTTGTTTCTCTTTATGATGAACTTCAGCATTTTTTGTACCTGAAGTTTTGTTTTGTGTCTCTATACTAGAGGGTAGCGAATGAGGTTAAAAGACAAGCAGAAGCAGAAAGAAAATTAATTGCAAAAGAAGTTGTTGCTCAGTTTAAAGAGGATGAGAGATCTGCTATTGTTGATGAAGTTTTTGGAAAAGTCAAGGTAAGCTAATTTATAGAGAAGGCTTTTTTTTTGTGCTAATGTTATTTAGATTAATCATTGTTAGTAATTTTTTTCTAGGAATATTTTGATGAAAAGTTTCAAGAGTTGTTCAAGATTGTCGAGAAATCAAATGGAACAGATGATGGCTCCTTTATGAAGTCTCGACAATATGATAGGATGAATAACTCATTTCAAAATCTATCGGATATGAATGTTGCTCATGATGAAGCGCATCAAAATGATACTCCTGTGATGAATGTTGCTCATGATGAGCACATCAAAATGTTACTCCTGTGAGAGTGGATGTTGAAGGAGATCAACGTGCTGAACAACAATTTAACAACGAACATCCCAGCGTTGATCAACCTAGCAAAGATGTAGTTGATGAACATTTATCAACTATGAATGTTGCAAGCAAGAAAGGTGTAGATGATCAAGGTGTTGATTATGAAGGAGATGCACCAAGTGGTGATGGAGATCATGCACCTGTTGGTACTGAACAACGGACATTTAGTGATGCGCGTACCAATATTGAGAGAGGTAATCCGTTTGCAGATGCACTTGCTATTTGCGCTGAAATTGCTTTGCTAGGTGAAGTGACACAGGAAATTCATTGTACAGGTATACAAATTTTCTCTCTCTCTATATATATATAGGTCATTTATCTGTCCCCCCTCTTTATGAACATGCAGTGAAAGTTAATCCAAGTGAAAAACTCTCTGATGATGCTGAATTTAATGAAGATAGAGTTGATAAAATTCTTTCAG
>MDKI01074563.1:0-22434 GCA_005239505.1 Nicotiana paniculata
CCTATATTACTTGTCGACCACGTACACTTGCGTGTGCATTGGGAAATCAACCAACAGTAGTCATAGAAGTCCTAGGTGGCTACCTAGGAATTACTTGAATTTAATAAGAGAATTGGTCTTATTCCATTCATCTTGGACAAAACAGAACCAAGAGCGTCCAAATCCAAACAAGAAACATACTCCACCTTTCCTAGTTCAAAGGCTTCAAGGAGAATAAGCCTATTTTCGTTCAATTTGTTCAAAGAAGCAGGAAAAAAAAAACAGAAGCTAAATCGTTCAACAGTTTCAAGAAGCAGAAGCTTAATCAGATTTTTGGGTTTCTAAGTTCAATCCACGAAGGTTTCCAACGGAATATTATATGGAGTTTTCCCTACTCCAAGTATGTTAAGGCTATCCCTTCTTTCTTTTGGCCTGGTCCAAGTTATACTGAAGAAACGAGCAAATGCACAGTTTCTATAAATTACTCTATTCATAAAAATAGTAGGGGTGTCTATATTCTTGATTCCCCATGGTAATTATTATTATTTTATGTTCATGAGTCTCAGAATAATACGCAGTTGAAAAAGTTATCCGGAAGGAATATTGAGATTATTACATACTTTTCATGCATTTCATACATGTGCATTGACTCATGACCAGATGCCGTTATATACGCATATATATATATATATGTAAATATATGTATATGGGATATGGGAAAAGGTTACGGCGTTATATACGCACTACCACCTTATCATATAGTATATGATGATGATGTTGCCCACAGTGGCTAAAATATGATTCAAACGGTGTTATATACACGTATATATGTATGTATATTCAAACGGCATTATATACGCGTATATATGTATGTATATATATGTATATGGGATATGGTAAAGGTTATGGCGTTATATACGCACCACCACCTGATCAGCTGGTATACGATGATGATTTTGCCCACAGTGGCCGATATGATATGATGGGATGCCCTCAGAGGCTAATGATGTTATGAAACATATACCTATGCACGACATGACATTCATACGCATATGCATGCTGCTAAAAGTAATTTATGATTTACAAATTTATTCAGACTTACAGGTTGATTCATGTACTCTATATTTGTTTCCATGTTTCTTATGTACTTATTTATGTTCCTTACATACTCGGTACATTATTCGTACTGACGTCCCTTTTGCCTGGGGACGCTGCGTTTCATGCCCGCAGGTCCCGATAGACAGGTCGAGAGCCCTCCAAGTAGGCTATCAGCTTAGCGGAAGATGTTGGTGCGCTCCATTTGCTTCGGAATCGCTTGTTTGGTTAGTATGATTTAGACGTGTATTATTTGGTATGGCGGGACTCTGTCCCGACCTTTACGATATTTATGTACTCTTAGAGGCTTGTAGACATATGTGTATACGTGAAAGATTGTACGGCCTTTTCGGCCTATATTTGAGTTTATAAATGATTATGTTGGCCTATTAAGCTCGTATGTCACATGTATATGATGATGTAATAAGAAGGATACGTTATGTTGGTGCTCGATTGAGTAAGTTAGCGGGTGCCCGTCGAGGCCCATCGGTTTGGGTCGTGACAGCTTTCCTTTTAAAACTGATATCTCCTTGATAAATTTTTACCCATTCTTTCCTTATATGTGGTTTGTAATTGTTACTACTTCCCTTAATTCATGTTGCTGGCTTGATTTCTGGGTTTTGATTATTTTGACTAACCTATAATTGATTTATGTATTTACTACTTACCTTATTTAGCCTCAATCTTGTCTACTGATTTACTCCATCAAATATGCCCCTTAATTTAAGTTACTCTTACTATCAATTTATTCCCGTTAGCCCTAATTGATTGATTAATTGATGTTGCATGCCTTATTTTTGTGCAATTGATTCTCCTGCCTTATTTGGTTTTACTCTACTATGTGCTATATAAACCTTTCATTGTTCCGATTTTAAAATACATGCTGAGACTAAGCTCACTCTTACAAACCTACACTTACACACACTTGAGTTCTTTCTATCACTCCGATTTGCTGCATTGTCTAGCCGGCTGAAAGTCAAGGCTAGACTCTTGGATTCCAATTGATTTCATCTTCCTGTTTATTTTCTCCATTAACTGGTATGCCCTAACCTTTGCAATTTCATTCTTTACACTTTGCTTGACTAGCCTGTATCAATTCTGTCTTTCACATGATTATATGAACTCATTTAGTAATACTGTTAACTTAAGACTAAGTTATTTCGAATAATATGAATCCTCTCATAGGTTAGTCTAAGTTTCAATTTGTTTCATACATTATTTGTTAATTACATACATATTCTGAACTTTGCACACTATGAACATGTAATCAGTCAATTTGTTGCTTAATTTCCCTTCCCTGTCTGTTTATTTCATGTATCTGGCCAACTCAATTGTTTTGCCTAACTGCTTCTATGATAAGTACTAGTCTAAATATCTTACTTCACTAGACTTCAATTTATTTGAGTTATGTGTTTGAGCATGAATTATGTCTGTCTTCTTGGTGCAGTTATGCCTGCAACTCTATGTTCTGAATCATGTTTCTTCTTAAATCCAACTATTGTGAAACCTGCCCCTTATCCTTTTATGTACTGACTTTTTAAAAAAACCCTACTCTTAGTCATTTAGGTTCCCAACCACTCCAGTGTGAGCACTGCCTAAGGTCTACTTGAGACTGCTTTGAACTCTGACACACTAGGGATTGGTTTTCCAATCTCTTGAACTATAATCTGAATGTGATTCTGGTATGAGCATTGCCCTGAGTCCCCTGAGGCCCTTGGGAACTTTGACACACTGGAAACCTGGTTCTAATGTGCTATGAATCCCTATGATGTGCTCCAAAGTTGTTCTGTTGGAAAATTTGGTTCCCCGGGTTTATATTAGGCCTATGAAGGCTCCCTATAGTGTAATGGATTCTATTATGCAACTTATTCATTCTGGGTTGTAATAATTTCTGTAATAACAGATTTGGGGTTGATTAGTGAAAACGGGGGGATTTCCTTTTATTTTTGTTAAATTTGGGTAGAAATCCTGCTTATAGGTTAATTATGTTGATCAAGCTGTGTGATTGCTATTACTTGTTTAGAGATCCTGCCTATAGGAGTTTCTTGATTGTTTAGTTATGTACTTTTAAAACTCGCATAACTAGAAGTCCTATTTATAGACCCTTGCATTAGAAATCCTGTCTATAGGATCCGTGCATATTTTATAACATACATGCATATGTCTATAGGATTCTATCTGTTTGAATAATAACTTTCCTGGCAAGTTGCTTAAAATTCTGCCCATACACAACTTAGATATCATGTCTATAGGAGATAAAAATATCACGACCCGATTTCGGAGTCGTGATGGCGCTTGTCGTGGAACCAGGAAAGCCGCCCCTTTTATCTAAGCTAAATTCAATTTCCAGTAAAAAAACACAATTTTAAATGAGATTATTGATAATACTAAGAGTTTGAGGTTTAAAAACAACATTTGAAACAAAAATTTAAAATTTCCAACCCCGGATCCCGGTGTCACTCAGTCATGAGTTGTTATATCATAAAATAGAGAAATGAAGAAATAGACAACATAGTCTAAAAATAAGTGCAACATGTGGAATAAGGACGAGAAGACGAGGTCGCGATCGCCAGCTTCTACCTCGACAACTCCAATGAAAACTCTGACAGCTGCTCAATATCCACTACAGGGTCCCGGTGTACCTGGATCTGCACACAAGATGCAGGGGGTAACGTGAGTACACCAACTCAGAAGTAACGAACCCAAACTATGGTCTGAGAGGTAGTGATGGACAAAACCTCAGAATTTTACAATAAATAGTATACAGAAATTAGACATGCTAACAGTTTATCAAAATGAGTAAATATTCCATTTATGCCAGTATACTCTACATGCCATCATAAAATATATGTATGAAACCAGAGTGGATATGCATATAGTGCTCACGACCCTCACACGACATTCCACTCAGTAACGTATATGGCTCTCAGGCCCAGGGAAAAGTCCATCCCGAAATGTACATAATCATTGGTGACCGTAGTCACTCCGTACTAAGGAAAAAGGCCAATCCAAACCCACGGAGAAAGTCCGTCTCCGGAATACAAACTCGGACAAGATCCATGTCCAGGGACGATCCATCCCTCATATAACATCCACTTCGGACATGATCCATGCCCAGGGAAAATCCATCCCTCAACATCAATGCGCTCACTTGGGGTGTAAAGACTCCGGAGGGGCCCTAGTGGCCCAAACGCTGTATCAAGCCAACATATGCATGATTTAAGTATTGTTGCGGTGTGCAGTCTGATCTCATAACTGTCTCAATAATAGGCTCTCTGCCTCACTCAGTCATTACTCTTCAATCTCACTCACATGGATCACAGATGCATCCATCAGCCCGAAACAATGATAAGTATGCATATAATTAACAATACTGAGACTGAGATATGAAGTGATATGCTATAACAGGAATGGGTATATGAAATCAAATAATCACAAAATGAGACGGTAATATACGACCACTCGGGTCTCAGCATTTTCGACGTGAAGCCTAGCATTTATACTAAACATGATTCCTAACAGGTTAACAATTACCACATTAACAAAGGCACAGATATCATCAGGGAATAATCACTAAGCGGTGCCATGGGATAAGCCAGGCCATAAATACTCGGTGCACACCCGCATGCCCGTAACTTGGCATGCGTGTCACCTCGATTATAGTCATAAATCATTTAGCTCGGGGTTTCGAACCCTCATAACCAAGTTTGGAAACGTTATTTACCTCAAAACCGGCTAAAATACTATTTCGCAGAGCCTTTGTCTCTAAATTCGGCCTTTGAGTGCTCCAAATCTACCAAAAATCAGATGTATATCATTACGATATGCCAAGGAACGAACCCTAATCAAAATTTATCAAAAATACTCAAAAATTCTGAAATTGGTCAAATCCGACCCCCAGGCCCACGTCTCGAAAATCGGTGAAATTTATACCACAAAAATCCTTATCCTTCCACAAGTCTATACATACCAAGGACACTGAAATCGGAGTCCAAATGACCCCTCAAATTTCCATTTTAAGGTCTCTAAACCACAAGCCCTAATTACCTATTTTAGCACTGTTTTCCGCCAAATTTCCACCACTAATCCAACCTTTAATCACATATAAACGAGTTTTAAGTCCAAAATCCTTACCTCAATGAAGAACCATCGATTTTCCTCTTCAAAAACCCTTCAAAATCCTCAAACCCGAATAAGAATGGTGAAAGAATGACCAAAATTTTCTAAGGGTTCTTTTTATAGGTTCTTCCCAGCGATGACCGCACCTGCGGTCCTTTTCTCGCACCTGCGGTTCTAGGTGCACACCTGCGAGAATTCACTTAAGGGACCTTTTCTGCACCTGCGACAGATCCTCCGCAGGTGCGGTCCAAGTTTCACACCTGCGACCTTTGCTGACCCAGCCAACTTCCGTATCTGCGAAGCCTTGTCCGCTTCTGCAGGCTCGCACCTGCGGTCCCCTATCCGCAGGTGCGGAAACACCAGAAAGTTTCACACCAGCAACTCTAAAAAGCCAAAAATCATGTCGTTACCCATCCGAACTCCACCCGAGGCCCTCGGGACCCCAACCAAAAATACAAACAAGTCATAAATGATCACCCGGACTTAGTCGAGCTCTGGGAACACCCCAAATAACATCAAAACACCAAATCAACCAATGACTCAAGCCTAAAGATATTCAAACTTCTGAAATTCACCAATGATGCCGAAACTAACCAAACCTCGTCCGAATGATATGAAAATTTGCACACACATCCATAATGACGCAATGAACCTGATCCAACTTCCTGAATTCCATTCCGACCCCGATAGCCTATTTTTCACTGCCGACCGAAAATTGCCAAAATTAACTTTCGCCAATTCAAGCCTAATTATACAGCGAACCTCAAAAATACATTCTGAACACACTCTTAAGTCCCACATCACCTAGCGAAGCTATTCTAGCCATAAAATCCGCATTCCGAGGTCGTTTACCTATAAGTCAACTCCCAGTTGACTTTTCCAACTATTGAGCTCATTTTAGAGGCTAAGTGCCTTAATTCTCACCACGACCACTCTGAACCCGAGTCAACCAACCTAACACCACACAAAATAGATGAACCACACAAGCAATGAAGCAGAAATGGTGGAAACGAGCTAAACTCTCGGAACGACCGGCCGGGTCGTTACAGAAAACCTGTTTCAATTTAGATACCATGTCTATAGAAGATAAAAAAAAATAGTTTCAAAACCTGGAAATCATGTCTATAGGATTTAAACTAATAGATATCATGCCTATAGGGTGAAATCAGTTCTAACACCTAGAAATCATGCCTATAGGAGTTAACTAATTCTGCAAATTAGAAAGCATACCTATAGGGTCTAAAGGATAAGAACATGTCTGTTAAAATCAGTAACTCGTTGTTATAGGTCTATAATTAACAGTTTAGATACCATACCTATAGGATTCTGTTCTGGTTATCACTTAGGCAAGCTTGTAGGATTATTGAGAATTCTGGGGCTAAAAAAGAACTGAGATTTAGTACTGCCTGAAGTCTGCCCAGATTCAGAGTTTTAACCAAAATCAGTAGGCAAGTTAATAGGTCCCAACACCCATTTTAATAAACTGTTGGCTTATATTCTGTTTATTCTCATCTAGATATCCTTCCTATAGGGTCTTAAACTAATAAAAAATTTCTGTGGGAATTGTGTGCATTTGCTGTTTACTTGTGGAGGTTAACATGAGCCCATATTTGCTCCTTGTGTGACAGTCATATCTGCATCTTTTTTTGTCACTTAGCTTTCTCATTTTTAAGCAACATAGGCCAGTCTAGAACCATCTTAAATAGAGGTCCTAAACACCTCCAGGACCATAGATAAGGGACGGGTAGAGCACGCATAAGGTATGATTTAGATACTATTAGAACGCTTAGGTAATAACTGAAAGATAGTAATTGGGTAGTAAAGGAGATGATGACATGTGCGTTAATACTATGTGTAGCACCCCAACTTGGGAAATTTACCAAGTATTTCACGAAACTGATCCTATAGGCTAACAAACTTAGGACCCCTTTAATTTCCTGCTTTAAAATAATGGCTGTCTGAATTGCTTTATTTTCCTTTAATGATTAATTCGCTTAATTAAGTTCGGTCGGGACCTATCTTTGTGGACCTCGAGAGGTGCCTAACACCTTCCCCTCAAGGTAATTTTGAGCCCTTACCCGATCTCTGGTGATGCAAACTAGTTTTATGAGTTGTTTGCTTTAGGTGCCCTAACGCACCTTAAAAATCATTAGGTGGCGACTCTTCTTTTAATACCCATCTCAAAAGGAGTTTTCAATTGTCGAAACCCCGACTTCGTGAGAAAAAAGGGGGGCGCCAGCATGGAGACTCTGCCGGGATAATTAGGCTCTTACCATAACGAACTTGCTTTTTGTGATTTAGTCTTTAAGCATGCTTTATTCTGTTAATACTTGCACACCCTTTCCTTCTCCCACTTTATGTGAATTTATTTGCCTATTTGTTTTAAGCCTTCACGATTTCCTCTTTCTTGTTTTATTACTCTTTATTATGGAAACTGACTTGTCTCTTTGTTTTCTTTTTTTTTAATGCCTTCTGAATTATTAAAAACCGCATTTTTTTAATTTTCAAATACATGACAACGTGATATTTTATGTTGCATAAATCATACTTAACATCATATTCCACTCATGCGTAATCAATACCATAGCAACCCTTGACGAGTGTTTGCGCTCTTCCTATATATCATCCCTTTGGATTCGGAAAGGCTTATTTGCGGTAAAACTAGCTGATCAGCGGTGCAGTCGACGGTTCCGTGTCTTTCCCCTAAAGCTATCCACTTGAGGGTACAAGTCTAGACCTCTATAGAAACCTTACTTTGATTAATTGTACATACATCATGGTCAAACCGATCCAGGGTTAATATATTGTCCACATAATAATCCTTTAAGAAAATCCTTGTCCAAAAGTCAACCAGGGTTTCCATAATCCCAATGGACACAACCACGATCTATGCATTAATTTGGAGAAATAAGGGTCAATATGCTAATCATTGATGTAAATATAGTCGAATCTGGAGGGGGAAAGGGTCTAACCTTATTTGTTTTGAAGAAAATGAGGCACGAAGTCCCCAGGTTCGGCATTGTCCGTAACATACCACCATTGTTGATATATAGGTGGGAAGATCTTTCATCAAGTGACAAAAAGCATGTGAAAAAGGTCTTGGGAAATTTGCCTTCTTTATTGGACATCCAACCGAATAATGTGTTGATTGAATCCGGCACAATGTTCTGGGATAGTAAAGATCTGTGTTTTGCTTTGGAAACATTGAAATGACCCCTCTCATGGAAGAAATAGGGGGATTCGCTGGACTGCCTTGGGACAGTCCCGGTTTAGTGGTGCCAGAAAACTGTACCGCTAGGGGGTTTCTGAAAATGATGGGTCTGAAAAAGAACGACGATTTAGAGTGCCTGAAGAAATCCTACATACCCTTTAATTATCTCTATGAACGATATGGTCATAGAAAATCCTACTGTATCTACCAAGATGAATTCTCTATCACTTCCTTGGGTTGTATTCACCGCAGGGTTTTTGTGTTCATCGTTTGCTTCCTGGGTATGATAGTGTTATGAAAAGGGACAGAATTCATACCAGACTGGCCATGGTAACAAAAACCCTAATGGAGGGGTTCGGGGGGGAAACATATACCATTGTCCCTATGATCATAGCAGACATATATCGGGCCTTGACCACTGCCATAAGGGATTCAAACACTTCGAGAGTTGAAATCTGCTGCTACAGGTTTGGTTGTTAGAGCATCTCCAAAGAGGTCAATACTGCCAAGAGTTTCCACGAAGTCCGTGGAATGATCATATAGCTTTCCATCACCCTAAGAGAATGACCTATATCCCAGACAGGTTTGCTCAACCAGAGAGTGCTAAAGAATGGGTGCAGTTTTTTGACAATTTGACTGAGGATCAGGTTCAATGGATGTTCGAATGGTTCCCTACTTACGAGTTCATCATCAGATCTAGGGAATCTATACACTTGGTGTTGATCGAGTTAAGGGGCATATACCCTTATGTTCCCATCAGGGTTATGAGACAAGCAGGCAGGAAGCAAGTCATACCGCAGATCGTTAAAATAAGTCATTATAGGGCAGATATTTAGGATGACGACCTCCCATACAAATGTGAAGCTCATCATATGTGGAACCTAATGATTATTGTAGAAAGGGACACCATCGAACCAGACCGATATCACGCAGGGTAAGTGTACTTTTACCCATCATGGTTGGAGGACTGCATAGCAGGAATAGTCGAGCCAGGGGTCGGTCAAGGAAATAGAGTCATAGATGAAGTTGCCGAAGCACAGGTGAAGTATAAGAGACTGCACAAAAGGGTTCGCGAGTTCGAGGCCGATGTCACGACCCAAATTCCAACTCAGGTCGTGATGGCGCCTAGCACCGGAGTCGGGCAAGCCAACATCAGTTTACAAGCGAGATTACTTTACTTATTTAACTTTTTAAGTACTCGTCAAATTTTTGATTTAGAAATCATTTAAACAAAACAATCAAGTGATGCAACTTGATTAAATGAAATCAAAAGATCGTTTTCCAACATATGTAGTATAGCAAAATATTAGAAACCAACTACGTGTGCCAAAACCTAGTATCACAAGTCCACAGGCGACTAGTGGAATATACAAAGTAGACAAAATAAATATACAACTGTCTGAAAGGGGTAGACAGAAATATCAAAAAAAATAGTAGAAACTCCACAGTGTTGCTGAGGAACGCCAAAGAGATCAGCTCACCGTGTAGTCTAATCCAGAAAGTACCCTCACGATCGTGCTCCGGTATGATAACCAGATGCTCCAGCCTCAGAACCTGTACAATTAAGTACAGAAGCGTAGCATTAGTACATATAAACCAATATGTACCCAGTGAGTATCCCATCTAAACTCGAAGAAGTAGTGACGATAGGTAGATGTATTACTCACTAGGGTCATTAGAAATAATATGATTAAACAAATTTAATCAGGATTAGTAATTATGGAAATCAAGTAGACATGGAATATCAAGTATATGAACTACCATCTACCCCCAAGTTCCAAATAAAAATTATAATAAAAGTCCCCTTCCACATAATATAAGGCTACCCCGCTCACGAATCATACATGCGACACAGGTTCTCATATACATACACAGAATTATCAGGAAATTCAGGAAATATAGAGTTTATACTTGGAAAACAAGAATCAAGGCAACATCAAGATGTAAACGTAACCTTTTATTCTCTCATACTAGTTCAAGGAAAATAATCAACTAGGAATACATACAGGGATATAAGTAAGCCATATAAGCATGCTTGTGAGTCCTAAAGACTACCCGGCATAACATAGTAGTAGCTATGCACGGACTCTCGTCACCTCGTGCGTGCGTGCGTAGCCCCCGCAAATAAGGACAATTCAATCATTTATAATTACCTATGGGGACAATTCCCTCTTACAAGGTTAGAAAGGAGACTCACCTCGTGTCGAACCTACTTCTCGGACGAAGAACGCGCCCGAAACTCCAAAATCTACAACCGAGGACTCAAAACTATTCAAATGTTATATAAATACGTTAATATACACTCAAAATTATGAAATTCTCTTACTAGCTTAGCTAATTCATCATTCTTGAAGAAATCCCAAAATACACCCCCGGGTTTCCGCACCAGCGGACCCGCTCCTGCGGAGAAGGATCTGCACCTGCGATCTGGGCCTTCTCCCTTATGGGTCGCACCTGCGAGGCCTTGACTGCAGGGGTGGTATCGCACCTACGATCTGGGCTACCGCAATTGCAGTCACACCAGACCTGGTGAACCAGCAGCTGAAGCTGCTGGTTTTTGGCCCCGCTTGGTGTCCGGGAGGCACCCGGGCTCACCAGAGCCCCGTGCAATTATACCAGAAAGTCCTAAATCATATTACAGACTTGCTTGAGCCTTCGGAAAATCCAAAACAACGCTAAAACTCAAAATCACTCCTCAAAACCCCCTAGAATCAAACTTAAGAATTTTTCAAGTTCTTGAATTCGGTTTCAATGGGCCAAACCGACCTATGCTACTCGGAATGAGACCAAATTTTGCAAAAAAAGTCTTAAATGACATAACGGAACTATTCCCGATCTCGGAATTCCGTTCGGACCTCGATAACACAAAAACATGTTCCAAACCAAATTATGAACTTAAGGAAACTCTGTTTTTGTTATTTGGCGTCGAAATGCTCCCGGGTCGTCCAAAACCCATTCCGGGCATACGCACAAGTCTGAAATCATCATACGAAGCTACTGGAATCGGCGAAACTCGATTCTGAGGTCGTTTACTCAAAATGTTGACCGAAGTCAAACTTGGCATTAAAAGCCAATCATAAGGAACCAAGTGTTCCTATATTACTCTATACACTTCCGAATCCCGAACCACCCGTCCCCGCAAGTCATGAATCACTAAAAGCCGCTATGGGAAGTCTTATTTAGGGGAACGGGGTCGGAATATGCAAAACGACCAGTCGGGTCGTTACATTCTCTACCTCTTAAACAAATGTTCGTCCTCGAACGGGTCTAGAATCATACCTGAAGTGTTGAATAAGTGTGGATATCTGCTCCGCATGTCCTCCTCGGACTCCCAAGTCGCCTCCTCGACTGGTTGGCCCCTCCACTGGACCTTCACCGCAGAAACTCTCTTGGATATCAACTGGCGATCCTGTCTGTCAATAATGGCCACAGGATCCTTCCCATAGACCAACCTCTCATCCAACTGAATAGTGCTGAAATCAACCAAGTGAGAGAAGTCGGCGTGATATCTCCGGAGCATGGATACATGAAAGACCAGATAGACTCCTGATAAGCTGGAAGGTAGAGCAAGCTCATAGGCAACCTCTCTGACACGCCTCAATACCTCGAAAGGACCTATAAACCTCGGGCTTAGTTTGCCCTTCTTCCCGAATCTCATAATGCCCTTCATCGGTGAACCCTTCAGCAGAACCTTATCTCCCTACATAAATGACACATCACGTGCCCTCTGATCCGCGTAACTCTTCTGTTTGGAATGTGCTGTGCGGAGCCTCTCCTGAATCAACTTCACCTTCTCCAAGGCATCTCTCACCAGGTCCGTGCCATATAACTTAGCCTCGCCAGGCTCAAACCACCCGATAGGAGAACGACATCGCCGACCATATAAAGCCTCAAATGGAGCCATCTCAATGTTGGACTGATAACTATTATTATAAGGAAACTCAGCCAAAGGCAAGAACTGGTCCCACTGACCCCCAAGATCAATCACACATGCTCTGAGCATGTCCTCCGATATCTGAATTGTACGCTCCGACTGACCATCAATCTATGGATGAAATGTTGTGATGAGGTCTATCTGAGTACCCATCCCTCTGTGCAATGCTCTCCAGAAGTACGAGGTGAACTGAGGACCTCGATATGATATAATGGATACCCACACACCATGCAACTGGACTATCTCTCGAATGTAAATCTGGGCTAGCCTTCCAGAAGTATAAGTAGTATCCACAGGAATAAAATGTGCCGATTTTGTCAATCTATCCACGATGACCCAAACCGCGTCAACCTTCCGCAAGGTCCGAGCCAATCAAACCACGAAGTCCATAGTGATGCGCTCCCACTTCCACTCAGGAATGGGCATCTGCTGAAGTAGGCCTCCTGGCCTCTGGTGCTCATATTTAACATGCTGGCAGTTAGGACACCTAGCCACATACTCCAAAATGTCTTTCTTCATCCGCCTCCACCAAAAATGCTGCTTCAGATCACAATTCATCTTCGTAGCACCAGGATGAACAGAATACAGCGAACTGTGTGCCTCCTCTAGAATCCTCTACCTCAATCTATCAACATTAGGAACACACAAACGACCCTGAAGTCTCAGAACACCATCCTGGCCAATAGTATCCTCCTTGGCACCACCCTGAACCACTGTCTCCCGTAGCTTTGCCAAGCATGGATCATCATACTGCCGAGCCTTAATCTCCCTAAATAATGAAGACTGAGCAACTACATGTGCAAGAATCGACGAGGCTCTGAAAGATCTAATCTCACCAAGCGATTAGCCAAGGACTGAATATCTAAGGCTAGAGGTCTCTCCTCCGCTGCAATGTAAGCCAAACTACCCATACTTTCCGCCTTCCTGCTCAAGGCATCTTCTACTACATTCGCCTTGCCCGGATGATAAAGGATGGTGATGTCATAATCCTTCAGCAACTCAAGCCACCAGCGCTGCCTCAATTTTAAGATCCCTCTGCTTGATCAAGTGCTGCAAGCTGCGGTGGTCTGTATAAACCTCACAAGACACCCCATACAAGTAATGCCTCCAAATCTTAAGAGCATGAACAATCGCTGACAAATCCAAATCGTGCACCGGATAATTCTTCTCATGAACCTTCAGTTGGCGCGAAGCATAAGCAATAACTCTCTCTTCCTCCATCAACACACACCCTAAGCCAACACGCGAAGCGTCTCAATACATTGTATACGTCCCAGAACCGGAAGGCAATACCAGAACTGGTGCTGAGGTTAATGCTGTCTTGAGATTCTGAAAGCTCGCCTCACACTCGTCGGACCACCGAAATGGAGCATTATTCTGAGTCAATCTAGTCAATAGGGCTGCAATGGATGAAAAGCCCTCCACAAATCGCCGATAGTAGCCTGCTAGACCCAAGAAACTCCTGATATCTGAAGTTGTAGTAGGACGTGGCCAACCCTGAACTGCCTCAATCTTCTCAGGATCAACCTTGATATCCTCTCCGGATACTACATGTCCCAAGAATGACACATTATCCAACCAAAACTCACACTTGGAGAACTTAGAATATAGCTTCAGTTCTCGCAAAGTCTGGAGCACAACTCTCAAATGCTGCTCGTGCTCTCCCGGGCTACGTGAGTAAATCAAAATGTCATCAATGAAGACGATGACAAAAGAATCAATATACGGCCTGAACACCCTATTCATCAAGTCCATAAATGTTGTTGGGGAATTAGCCAAGCCAAAGGACATCACCAGGAACTCATAGTGGCCATATCTCGTACGAAAAGCAGTCTTCGGAACATCAGAGGCCCGAATCTTCAACTAATGATAGCCCGATCTCAAGTCTATCTTAGAAAACACCCTGGCACCCTGCAACTGGTCAAACAAATCATCAACACGCGGCAACGGATACTTGTTCTTTATGGTGACCTTGTTCAGCTGGCGGTAATCAATAAACATCCGCATGGACCCATCCTTCTTCTTCACAAATAGAACTGGAGCACCCCACAGTGATACACTCGGTCAGATAAACCCCTTAGACAACAACTCCTCTAGCTGCTCCTTCAACTTCTTAGGATCCATACGGTACGGGGGAATAGAAATAGGCTGAGTATCTGGAGATAAATCAATGCAGAAATCACCATCACGATCCGGAGGCATGCCTGGAAGGTCTGAAGGGAATACATCAGCAAACTCTCGAACAACTGACACTGAATCAATCGTCGGAGACTCGGCAGTAGTGTCTAGCACATAATCAAGATACTCCAAAAAACCCTTCTCAACCATATGTTGAGCCTTCAGGAAGGAAATAACTCTACTGGCTGCACTAACCGAGGAACCTCTCCACTCCAGCCTAGGCAACTCAGGCATGGAAAAAGTAACCATTTTGGCATGGAAATCCAGGATGGCATAATAAGGAGATAGCCAATCCATGCCCAGGATAATCTCAAAATCAACCATATCGAGCAATAGGAGGTCCGCTCTAGTCTCGAGCCCACAGAATGTGATCACACAAGACCGCTAAATCCGGTCTACCACTACAAAATCACCAACGGGAGTGGATACATATATAGGAAAACCCAAGGACTCACGAGGAGCATCAAGAAAAAAAGCAAACAAGGCTGACATATATGAATAAGTAGATCCTGGGTCAAATAGCACTGATGCCTCTCTACCACATACTGAAATAATACATGTGATCACGGTATCTAAGTCCACTGCATCTGCTCGGGCCGGAGTAGCATAGAATCTGGCTGGAGTACCTGAAGACTGACCTCCCCTGGACTGAATAGGAGCTAGCTAAGCTCCCCCTGCCTGGCCTCCACCTCTGGGACGACCTCTACCAGCCTGTCCTCCACCTCTATGTGGACGGGGCACCGATGCTGAGAATGCGGGCTGGTAACTCTGCTGAATAGCCTTGCACCTAAGCCTGGCGCAAGTCCTCATCATATAGCCTGAATCCCCACACTCATAACACCTCACTGGAGGCATGGCATGCTGCCCTGATGATGAACCCTGAATAGCCGGGGGACAATGAGAACTCTCTATCATGGCACTAAAGTAAGGACTAGGAGACCCCTGATGACCTGAACACCCGCCGGAGGGACCCTGAATGGATGGTGGGCGGTAAGAACTCTCCAACATGGCAGTGAAATAAGGTCTCACTGGAGCACCACGAAGAAGTGGTGGAGAAGATGAATATGGAGGCCTGCTGGGCTGGCCTCTACCAAACTGACCCCTACCCCTGGCTGGGGAACCTCTAAAATCTCCAGAAAATCTAACTTTCTTGACCTGCTAACCCTGCTCTCTGCCCCTCGATCGGTAACCCTCAATCCGGTGAGCTATCTCGACCACAAGCTGATAAGGAGTACCCATCTCCACCTGTCAGGCCATGTTGGCCCTAATACCTGAGTGTAGCCCAGCTACAAACCTCCGCACTCTCTCAGCATCAGTAGGAAGAATCATAAGGCCATGGCGAGACAACTCTGAAAACCTGGCCTCGTAGTCTGTCACTGACATCTGCCCCTGCTCCACCAGCTAAAATTGATACTGTAGCTCTTCCCTATCAGAGGGTGGAATATACTTGTCCACGAACAGCTGAGTGAACTGCTCCCATGTGATAGTAGGGGAACCTGCTGGCCTACCAAGGATAAATGACTGCCACTATCTGCGGGCCCTGCCCTCTAGCTGGAAAGTAGTGAAGTCGACTCCATGGGACTCTAAAATCCTCATGTTGTGCAGTATGTCCCTGCACCTATCAATAAAGTCCTGGGCATCCTCGCTTTTCTCACCTTCGAAGACTGGAGGGTGCAATCGAGTCCATCTATCAAGTAGCTTCTGCGGATCGCCATCCGCAGCTGGTCTGAGCTCTGGTGGTGCTACTGATGGCTGTGCTCCACCCACGGGCAGAGTACCCGGAGTCTGATATACTGGCGCTGCATGACCTACGGCCTGGGCGGTAGGGGTATGAACTCCCCCTCTCGGCCTCTGCCACGGCCTCGGATGACGGGGTAGCGACATCTCCCGGGTCTGGAATATCAGCTGCACGAGTCCTCACCATCTGTGAGAGAATAGAAGAATGACAATTAGTAAGACCATCGACTTCACGATAGAATAAGAATAAAGAGAGGTTTCTTAACACCCTATAGCCTCCCGAAGATAAATACACACATCTCTGTATCGATCCGCAAGACTCTACTAGGTTTGCATGTGACTTGTGAGACCTACGTGAACCTAGAGCTCTGATACCATGTTGTCACGACCCAAATTCTAACTCAGGTCGTGATGGTGCCCAGCACCGAATTCGGGCAAGCCAACATCAGTTTACTAGCGAGATTACTTTACTTATTTAACTTTTTAAGTACTCGTCAAATTTTTGATTTAGAAATCATTTAAAAAGAATAGTCAAGTGATGCAACTTGATTAAATGAACTCAAAAGATCGTTTGCCAACATATGAAGTATAGCAAAATATTAGAAAACCAACTACGTGTGCCAAGACCTAGTGTCACAAGTCCACAGGCGACTAGTGGAATATACAATGTAGACAAAATAAATATACAACTGTCTGAAAGGGATAGACGGAAATGTCAAAAAAAAAATAGTAGAAACTCCAGAGTGCTGCTGAGAAACGCCAGAAAGAGCAGCTCACCGTGTAGTCTAATCCAGAAAGTACCCTCACAATCGTGCTCCGGTATGATAACCAGATGCACCAGCCTCAGAACCTGTACAATTAAGTACAGAAGCGTAGCATGAGTACATATAAACCAATTTGTACCAAGTGAGTATCCCGTCTAAACTCAAATAAGTAGTGATGAGAGGTAGACGTATTACTCACTAGGGTCATTAGCAACAATATTATAAACAAATTTAATCAGGATTAGCAATTATTGAAATCAAGTAGACATGGAATATCAAGTATATGAATTACCATCTACCCGCAAGTGAGAAATAACAATTATAATAAAAGTAAAAAGTCCCCTTCCACATAGAACAATTCATTTGATAATAATAATAATACTCTCAGTCAAATACATAGCATATAGTATGTCGAGGCGTACGGCCGAAGCGACGTAAAAATTAAATGTGCACTGCCGAAAGGTCAAACGGCTCGAACCATAGATGCATCTGTTACCCCGCTCGCGAATCGATGATGTGACGTGATTGACATAATACAAGGCTACCCCACTCACGAATCATACATGCAACACGGGTGCTCGTATACATACACAGAATTATCAGGAAATTCAGGAAATATAGAGTTTATACTTGGAAAACAAGAATCAAGGCAACATCAAGATGTAAACATAACCTTCTATTCTCTCATACTATTTCAAGGATAATAATCAACTAGAAATACATACAGGGATACAAGTAAGGCATATAAGCATGCTTGTGAGTCCTAAAGACTACCCGGCATAACACCGTAGTAGCTACGCACGGACTCTCGTCACCTCGTGCGTGCGTGCGTAGCCCCTGCAAATAAGGACAATTCAATCATTTATAATTACCTATGGGGACAATTCCCTCTTACAAGGTTAGAAATGAGACTCACCTTGTGCCGAACCTACTTCTCGGACCAAGAACGCGCCCGAAACTCCAAACTCTACACCCGAGGACTCGAAACTAATCAAATGTTATATAAATATGTTAATATACACTCAAAAGTATGAAATTCTCTTACTAGCTTAGCTAATTAATCATTCTAGAAGAAATCCCAAAATACACCCCCAGGCCCACATGCTCGGATTCCGAAAATTTTCGAAGAAACACTCACCCATAGCCTAAGGATCATTAATATATAGTTTTTGTATGATTTCATGGTGGAGAAGTGCTGAATTTCTCTAAAGTTCATCAATCCTATGTTTCCACTCTAACCCCTTTGATTTACACTAATTGGGTGTTAATCTACCTAAGATTGATATAATAAACCAAGATTTAAATGGAAATTACTTACCTCTTAGTAGCTAGGCCGAATACCCTCTTGAAAGCTCTCAAAATCGCCTATTGTGTGGAAGAAATGGTGAAAAATAATTAAGTCCCGCATTAAATGAGCTCACTACCTTCAGTGACCTCGCACCTGCGGCTCGAGGACCGTGGCTCGAGGACCGCACCTGCGGTCTCGCACATGCGGAATATGGCAAAGGGATTGGGGATCGCACCTGCGGAGGTGTTTCCGCACCAGCGGACCCGCTCCTGCGGAGAAGGGTCCGCACCTGAGATCTGGGCCTTCTCCCTTATGGGTCGCACCTGCGAGGCCTTGACCGCAGGGGAAGTATCGCACTTGAAATCTGGGCAACCGCACCTGTGGTCACACCAGACCTGGTGCACCAGCAACTGAAGCTGCTGGTTTTTAGCCCCGTTTGGTGTTCGGGAGGCACTCGGGCCCACCCGAGCCCCCGTGCAATTATACCAATAAGTCCTAAATTATATTACGGACTTGCTCGAGCCTTCAGAACACCCAAAACAATGCTAAAACTAAAAATCACTCCTCAAAACCCCCTAGAATCAAACTTAAGAATTTTTCAAGTTCTTGAATTCAGTTTCAATGCGCCGAACCGACCTATGCTACTCGGAATGACACCAAATTTTGCAAAAAAGTCCTAAATGACATAACGGAACTATTCCCGGTCTCGGAATTCCGTTCGGACCTCGATAACACAAAAACACGTTCCAACTAAATTATGAACTTAAGGAAGCTCTATTTTTGCTATTTGGCGTCGAAACGGTCTTGGGTCGTCCAAAACCCATTCCGGACATACGCACAAGTCCAAAATCATTATACAAAGCTACTAGAATCGGCGAAACTCTATTCTGAGGTCGTTTACTCAAAATGTTGACCGAAGTTAAAGTTGGCCTTAAAAGCCAATCTTAAGGAACCAAGTGTTCCTATATTACTCTATACACTTCCGAATCCCGAATCACCCATCCCCTCAAGTCATGAATCACTAAAAGCCTCTACGAGAAGTCTTATTTATGGGAACGGGGTCCGAATATGCAAACGAACGGTCTGATTATTACATTCTCTACCTCTTAAATAAACGTTCGTCCTTGAACGGGTCTAGAATAATACCTGAAGTGCTGAATAAGTGTGGATATATGCTCCGCATGTCCTCCTCGGACTCCCAAGTCGCCTCCTCGACTGATTGGCCCCTCCAATGGACCTTCACCGCAGAAACTCTCTTGGATCTCAACTGGCGGTCCTGTCTGTCAATAATGGCCACAGGCTCCTCCTCGTAGCCCAATATCTCATCCAACTGAATAGTGCTGAAATCAACCAAGTGAGAGAAGTCGGCGTGATATCTCCGGAGCATGGATACATGAAAGACCGGATGGACTCCTGATAAGCTGGGAGGTAGAGCAAGCTCATAGGCAACCTCTCCAACATATCTTAATACCTCGAAAGTACCTATAAACCTCGGGCTCAGCTTGCCCTTCTTCCCGAATCTCATAATGCCCTTCATCGGCGAAACCTTCAGTAGAACCTTATCTCCGTACATAAATGACACATCACGTGCCCTCTGATCCGCGTAACTCTTCTATTTGGACTGTGCTGTGCGGAGCCTCTCCTGAATCAACTTCACCTTCTCCAAGGCATCTCTCACCAGGTCCATGCCATATAACTTTGCCTCACCAGGCTCAAACCACCCGATAGGAGAATGACATCGTCGGCCATATAAATCCTCAAATGGATCCATCTCAATGTTAGACCGATAACTATTATTGTAAGCAAACTCGGCCAAAGGCAAGAACTGGTCCCACTGACCCCCAAGATCAATCACACATGCTCTGAGCATGTCCTCCAGTATCTGAACTGTACGCTCGACTGACCATCAGTCTACGGATAAAATGTTGTGTTGAGGTCTATCTGAGTACCCATCCCTCTGTGCAATGCTCTCCAAAAGTGCGAGGTGAACTGAGGACCTCGATCTGATATAATGGATACCCGCACACCATGCAACTGGACTATCACTCGAATGTAAATCTGGGCTAGCCTTCCAGAAGTATAAGTAGTATCCACAGGAATAAAATGTGCCGATTTGGTAAATCTATCCACGATGACCCAAACCGCATCAACCTTCCGCAATGTCCGAGGCAACCTAACCACGAAGTCCATAGTGATGCGCTCCCACTTCCACTCAGGAATGGGCATCTGCTGAAGTAGGCCTCTTGGACTCTGGTACTCATATTTAACCTGCAGGCAGTTAAGACACCTAGCCACATACTCCACAATGTCTTTCTTCATCCGCCTCCACCAAAAATGCTGCTTCAGATCACAATTCATCTTCGTAGCACCAGGATGAACAGAATACCACGAACTGTGTGCCTCCTCTAGAATCCTCTGCCTCAATCTATCAACATTAGGAACACACAAACGACCCTGAAGTCTCAGAACACCATTCTAGCCAATAGTAACCTCCTTGGCACCACCCTGAACCACTGTCTCCCGTAGCTCTGCCAAGCGTGGATCATCATACTGTCGAGCCTTAATCTCCCCCATTAACGAAGACTGAGAAACTACATGTGCAAGAACTCGACGAGGATCTGAAAGATCTAATATCACCAAGCGATTAGCCAAGGAGTGAATGTCCAAGGCTAGAGGTCTCTCCTCCGCTGCAATGTAAGCCAAACTACCCATACTTTCCGCCTTCCTGCTCAAGGCATCTGCTACTACATTCGCCTTGCCCGTAGGGGTGGGCATCGGTCGGTTCAGTTCGGTTTGAACATTATCGATTTTTCCTATCGGTTATCGGTTTACAAATATCATAACCCGATAACCAAACAGATAAGATATTGGTTATCGATTATCGGTTAATCGATTATCGATCATTATCGGTTCGGTTATCGGTTTACCCGATAAGATAAAACAATTAAAAAATTTGCAATATATTAAAACTAAAAAAACAAACTGCCAGTTACAATTGTTTACACTTAATATTATATAAAGAATGTGATGCTTTACACGTTGATTACAGATCTCTATGCAGTGTGCACCATAATAAATCAACTAACATAACAGTTCACTGTTTCATCTACACGGCTATCTAACACAACACAACTAATAGTTCTTTGTCATTGATAAAAAAGTTTAATATTTCAGCTACACAGTTGTATTTCCCAACAGAAATCAGAAATATTTCAGCTACACAGCTGTATTTCCCAACAGAAATCAGAAATATTTCAGCTACACAGCTGTATTTCCCAACAGCTACACATCCAAAGTAATAGTTCAAACACATTAAAAAGTCCAAACATAGTACTAATAGTTCAAATTCAAGTAAATAACACAACAACTACTCAATCCTAATAGGCTTGACCAAATTTCGCTCCAAACAACGCTCAACATGCATCATTAAGGACTTAGTACCAGTTACTCGTGCATTGTAACGTAATACACGATGACAATGACTACATCTTACTTTCCACCATCCATCATCACCTTCTTCAATCCTTCCATAGTGACTCCAAACATGTGAGATAGCTTTGAGACCACAAAGTGGAGGCATGGTTACACCTATTAAACATAAAAAGAAAAAATAATAAGTTCAGTAATATTTGTAACCATACCATGTGTTATATAAGACGAAAAGTTAACTTACCAAAGTTTTAACTCACAACTATCTAAGATTCTACACATCATCATCGCAAGGTTCGTTACCAAGATTGGCAAAATCTATGAGAATATATATTAACAAGTCAAACAACAAAAATATTAAATAAATTATTTATAAAAATAATATACGATCAAACAAATTAAAATATTGCTACCTTGTTCTAGTTGCTCGAGAACATCTAAATCTTCCTCAATACTTACAGGTAATGGCTCAGTCCGAAGCACATCTTGAAGGCACAATAGAACTTCCACCAATTTAGGAGTCAATGAACTCCTAAATGAATCAAGAATACGCCCTCCAGTGCTAAATGCACATTCGGATGCAACACTTGAAATAGGAAAAGATAATACATCCCGAGCCATCTCAGCAAGAATGGGTAATCTAGGTGAGTTTACCTTCCACCAAAGCAATATATTAGAGTCTGCTATTTCATTTTCAACA
>ML310368.1:0-32986 GCA_005239505.1 Nicotiana paniculata
CTTTTTCTTGGTTTTTTATGTTTATATTTTGACCTATATTTTTTATATTTCTTCATTCTCCATGTTCTATTATATTTATATGTACACCCGAATTGTGGGGTTGTTTATTTTTACAAAATGCTAAATTTTTTATTAGTGTTTTTTCCATTTTTATTTTTTCCTTATATTTTTCACATATTTGTATAAACCATTGTTGTAGGAATTTTATTCTAGTTCCCAAAGTATCTGCTAATCCTGCTTCATTCCAGTCCTTTATTATTTTTGAACTAAATAGTTCGGGTAATTTTGTAAAATATAATCTTCTTATTTCTCTACTTTCTTGTTTGGTTGGTTGTTATATGCTGTATTGTATTGTATTGTATTGTATTGTTATTTTAAATGTAATGTGAATTTTAATTATTACTTAAATTTTATTGTATCGTATCGTTTAAATCCATCGTTACGTAACGACGAAAAATGTCATTTTATGGAATGACCGATTTGGTGTGGTCGCATCGTTTTCTTATTTTTTTTTTCTCTCATCTTGCCCTTTTTTATTATTAAATAATCATATTTTATCCTTTGTCATATCTTTTTATATAATAATATTACCTTGTATCGTAGTTTTCTTTATAGTATTGCAAGTTTATTCTCCATATTATTGGTGCATGACATTATGAAACGACCGCAAACAATAATATCTATTCAAACATTGTATAAGGGCCAGGTTTTTTTAAAATTGATTTATTATGTTATCTTATTTTATATATTTTCTATAACAACTTTTCGCTTTAGCATCCAAAAATGGGACAAATTATTTCTTTATATAGAGGGTCCTAACTGTGAAGTCATTAGCATTACAGCTATTACTAACCACCAAAGAATGTGGTGTAGTGGATGGGGTTGCTCCTCTCTTAACCAGAGGTCACGAGTTCGAGCCCTAGGTATGGAAAAATCCTTGGTAGGGAGCGCTACCCCTCGAATGGAGCCCTACCTAGCGCGAATCCGGATATAGTTGTGCTCCAATGCACGAGAAACCAAAAATAATATTACAGCTATTACTGCTGTAATTTGTACTACAGCTAAAGTCACTTCAAGTATTCGACGTTGGAACTATATATGCCACGACCCAAATTTTTCTCTGGTGGGTACCATGATGGCACCTAGTCTTAGGGATTAGGAAAGCCTAATGTTTAACCAAAATAACAATAATAAAAGAACTTTAACAATCTCGATAATGGAAATCTTGACTGAGTCTATATTTTCCCCAAAACCCCGTAATTACAAGTCATAAGCTCTACGAAAGCTTTCTACCAAATCTAAATACAACTGTCTATAAAGCAGTAAGTACAGTTGAAATAAGCAGGAAGGTGACTATGAAGCCTGCGAACGCAGCAACAGGTTACCTTGAGTCTCCTCCGCAATCATCCGCGCAACTACTAGCAGCCAAAATCTGGATCTGTGCAAACAAAAATGCACAGAAGTGTAGTATGAGCACACCACAAGGTGCCCAGTAATTATCGAGACTAACCTCGGTGGAGTAGAGACGAGGACTAGTCAAGACACCACTGATCTACAAGATAAATAACATGAATGTAGAAATGACCAAACGTTACATCTATCAAATATTTCACGGAATAATTTACAACAATGACAGTACAAAGCGGAAGAAAATTAGAGAATCAATCACGAAACAACACAAAAATATACAGAATGATGGACAACAAAACAAGCCAATCCGAAAGGAAAAAAAATACAATAGAGAACACCAATAACTCATCTCTACATCGGTTTGTTCACATCAGGCCTTAGCCATTACAATCCATAAACTGGTGGAAATCTTTAAATAACAGTTCATATGAAAAACTTTTGCAAATAAAATCATTTTAGTATGGAAGACTTTCCTTTAAAAACATACTTTCTCCAAAAGTAGATATAGGTATATTTTATAGAGGAGAATTACGTAAACATAGTTTCTTTCAAAATACAAAACCTCCCAAAGGGGCTTTCCCAATAAATGACTCTCAAACATCATTTTGGGCAAGACTAGTTCTTTTCAAATATACATTCGATGTAAAAGTCATTCAAATATAACCATTTCAAAACCATTGCTTTTCAATAATACTTTTCAATAGAATCTCGAAAATCATAATTTCCTCAAGTTAAATCTGTCGGAACTCAGTCCGTAACTCAACATTCCATATCGTACAGGAGGAACATCAAGTATTGTCAATAAATGCAGTAAGAGATCAATATGATTATCCAAATTAACACAACGGAATATTAACTCTTAAACAAGTGCAGAAAATAGCAAACATGAACAACAGGAATAATAATGCATAAATACGGCACAAAATGTCCCCTTATGCTAAAATAACATAAGCACGGCACGGAATGTCCCCTCATGCTAAATAACACAAACATGGCACAGAATGTCCCCTCGTGCTAAATAAGATAAACATGGCACATAATGTCTCCTCGTGATAAATAACATAAACATGGCACGGAATGTCCCCTCGTGCTAAATAATATAAACATGGCACGGAATGTCCCCTCGTGCTAAATAACTTAAACAAGGCACGGAATGTCCCCTCGTACTAAATAACATAAACATGGCACGGAATGTCCCCTCGTGCTAAATAACTTAAACAAGGCACGGAATGTCCCCTCGTACTAAATAACATAAACATGGCACGGAATGTCCCCTCGTGCTAAATAACTTAAACAAGGCACGGAATGTCCCCTCGTACTAAATAACATAAACATGGCACGGAATGTCCCCTCGTGCTAAATAACTTAAACAAGGCACGGAATGTCCCCTCGTACTAAATAACATAAACATGGCACGGAATGTCCCCTCGTGCTAAATAACATAAACATGGCACGGAATGTCCCCTTGTGCTAAATAACATAAACATTACACGGAATGTCCCCTTGTGCTAAATAACACAAAATTGGCACAAAATGTCCCCTCGTGCTAAACAACATAAACATGGAACGGAATGTCCCCTCGTGCTAAATAACATAAACAAGGCATGGAATGTCCCCTCGTGCTAAATAACATTAACAAGGCACAGAATGTCCCCTCGTGCTAAATAACTTAAACAAGGCACGGAATGTCCCCTCGTACTAAATAACATAAACATGGCACGGTGTCACCCTTCTTGCTTTTACACTCTCATCCTCACAATAAATGAATACACGACATCACCCTTCGTGCTTTACACTCTTCCTCACCCAAACAATATCAAGTCAACAATTTGTCAAGGAACATCAACAATATGAACCATAAATCACAACATCCCAGCAAGGGAGTCAACAATACAAACAATATTATTAACAGCATATACAGTAATATAAAACATAACATCCTGGCAAGGGAGTCAACAAGGCAAACCACACAATCCCGGCAAGGGAAACAAATATAACCAATCTCACCTAAACAGTTAACTTCACGGAATAAACTCAACTTCAACAAAGGCTCAGTAATAGGTAACATCAAGGAAGTACCAATAACATAATTGTCTAACTATTACACCTAAGTAGTACTTAAGGCAATAGTCGTATAAATCACAATGTAAGACTCACATGCATGCTTGACTCCAACAAATAGATGTTCCAACTACGGCTAGTCAACTATAAGACTAGATGACACTAATTATAGTCAATTAGGCAAGCTAGGAAGAAAGTATAGCATGATGATGAGAGAAGTAGAATATTCAGTTAAGTCAAGTAAGGTAAAATAGCCGACGAAGGAATCCGAAAACAGATAATTCTAATTTAAACAGGAAGGGATGAAATAAACAACCTAGGATTCAAACGTAACAATTACAAATCATACAAAGATAATAAGAACCCACGAATCCTAAAAGACCAATTTAATTGCAAATAAGTCCGAGTACACACTCGTCATCTCGCATACTCAGACTACAATCAACAAGGAAGACTCAATCCTAAGGGGTAGTTCCCCCACACAAGGTTAGGCAAGATACTTACCTCAAAGACAACAACCCGGTACTCAAAATTGGGCTTCTCGGGAGAAAAGACCTCCCGAAGGCTCAAAATCAACTAAGACAACTTCAAAATACACATAAAAAGTATAAGGAACTATTCCGAACAATAAAGTTTCAATCTTTACAAAATTATAAAAATCGACCCAAAAGTCGACCCACCGGGCCCGCACCTCGGAACCTGACAAATTTTACAAAATCCAATTACCCATTCCGATACGATCCAGAATATACAATTTGTTTTGAAATCCGACCTCAAAACGAGGTCAAATTCCCAAATAATCAAAAAGTCCTAACTACACCCAAAATCCCAATTTATACCATTGATTTCATATTTTTAGGCCTAGAATCTAATAGATATTGATGAAAATGAAAGAAAACAATGTTAGAATCACTTACCTAAGAGGTTATGGTGAAAGAGTTCTTCAAAATTCTCCCAAGGAGGTGTGGAGAAGAAGAAGGTAGTGAAAATATCAAAATCCCGTAATGAGCATTCTGTTTTTGGGCATTTAAATAACTGGGCACTTTTTGGTCTATGCGATCACGAAGAAGGAGCTGTGATCGCATAGAGAGCTGAGTTCTAAGGCACCGTGATCGCGAAAGAGACCCTGCGATCGCACAGTATTACTGACCCCACCCTATGCGGTCGCGAACGTGCACATGCGGTCGCACAGGGTATCTACCCAGCCCCCTTCTCAAAGCTATGCGATCGCAACTATACATATGCGATCGCATAGAGTAAAACACCAGACACTAGAAAATTTCTAAAACACTAGATTTTTCCTAAGCATTTCACTCCGATACCTACCCGAAACTCACTCGAGCCCTCGGGGCTCAAAACTAAATATGCAATGATTAGCAAGATGAGTTCTGGTTTTGCACGCCGACAAAGAGAACGGCTGCCTTTGAATTTGTGCTTACCTTAGTGACGGGGGACTAGGCCTAAAATTATATTTGTGCTTAAAAAAAACAATTTTTAAAGGACTTGAACTTAGTGGCATGGAAGCCTATTATTATCGATATTTTCTAAAGGTAACTCCCCGAATTTGTAAAAATCCTTTCAAGATTATTTTGGATTAACCTTTTACAGCCACTAAGCGAACACATCTAGCTATACAATGTTTAAATCTGTAAAGGTGTTTAGCCCATTAAATTGAACAGTTAAGGTGATAAAGCTATTCTTTTAAGTAATTAGTCCTTTAAAAAAATTTCAATCATTAAGGTAGTAAGTGTTACATCCTGTAATTTTGTACGTTGGATTTGTCGTAAGATAATTGATATAGGTTTAAGGATAAGATTATTTTTGAGGTTATAATTATTTATGCTATTTATAAAAAGTGATATGTGTCATGAAGGTCATAGGGTAAACGAGTTAAAAAAATGACTTTCGTCGAAGTTTGTCATTTTGAGATAAAATACGGTCCGAGCTATAATACCCGATAGTTATGGACTAAAGTCATACAAGGTATTACATGACCATGATAGTAAGGTATATAAAGTGTGTTAAAAGTGAATAATATTTTAAGTAATTTGAGATAATTCTTAATTATGAGGGTAATTAATTAATTATTGAATTAATGAGGGATTAATAAGATGATTAGGGAAAGGGGTGAATTTTTGGATAAGTGTAACCCCCCCCCCCCCCCCCCNTAAAGTGGTATGTTAGGGACCTTTAGGCCAAAGCTTAGTCATCACTTAGTGGGGCCCACACCAACCAAAGTTTAAAACATCCCACTAAATGACTTAAAGAGATTAGATATCTCTACAATGCGAGGGATGAAGACTTCAACCAATTCATACAAGGATTCATGTGGTAGTAACGTGAATCTCTTGAATGAGATTTCTTAGCTGTAAAGACATTGTCGGTAGTTCTGAGAGTTTTAGCCTTGTTTCTCTTGTTTTTATTTTATTGTGTGTGGTTCATCTCTTCTATATTGTGTTGGGTTGGTCGGCTCGGGTTCGGAGTGATTTCAGAGAGAAATGAGACAGTTAGTCTCTTAAGTTGGATATTTAGTTGGAAAGGTCAACCAGAAGTTGACTTATAGGTAAATGATCTTGGAATTTAGTTTTTATGGTTCGGATAGCTTCGTTAGATGATATTTGGAGTTAGGAGTGGGTTCAGATTGTTATTCGAAGGTCTATGGTAGAATTAGGCTTGAATTGGCGAAAATGAATTTTTGGCGATTTCCGGTCGGTAATGGAAAATTAGATATCGAAGTCGGAATGGAATTCTAGAAGTTGGAATAGGTTCGAAGGATCGTTTGGGATGTATGTGCCAAATTTCAGGTCATTCGGATGTGGGTTGGTATGTTTTGGCATCGTTGGCGAAAATTAGAAGTTTAGAAATTCTTAGGCTTGAATTCGGGGTTAATTCGGTGTTTTGGTATGGTTTTGGGTGTTCTGAAAGTTTGACTAAGTTCGTATAGGGATAAATGACACGTTGGTATATTTGGTTGAGGCTCTTAGGGACTCGGGATGATTTCGGATGGCCATCGAATAGTTTGAACTTGGAAAAATGCAGTTGGTGCTGCTGTTCTAGTGTGGTCACACATACAGATAGGGGACCGCATGTGCGAGCATCGCAGATGCGGAAGAGAGTCACAGGTGCGAATATTGGAGGCTTGAGGATTTATCGCAGAAGCGGAGAAGGGGCCTCACCTGCGAGCCTGCAGGTGCGAAGGGGCGACCGCAGGTGCGAAGTTGGGCGTAAGTGAGTTCCGCAGATGCACACTTGGGACCACAGGTGCGATTCCGCAGGTACAAGAATAGTGTCCGCAGGTGCGGAATCTCTGGCAGAGCCTATATAAGTTGCACTTCGCGAATTCTTCTTATTTCCACCATTTTTTAAGACGGGTTTGGAGCTTTTGGTGTAATTTTTGAGAAGATATTCAAGGATTATCAGTGAGGTAAGGTACTTGAGTCTAATACTCGATTCTATGGTATGTTCAGTTAATTAAGCATGAAATTTGTGGATTTAATGGAAAAACTGAGGGGTTAGGGCTTGGAAATTTGAAGGTTTGATTTGGGCATTTAAGGAGTCATATGTGATCGGATGTTGATGAATTTGGTATGTATGTACTCGTTAATGAATAAGGATTTTGGTTTTTTTAATTTTTGTTTGATTTTGAGACTGGGGCCCAGGGGTCGGGTTTGGCAAAATTCAGGATTTGTGATGTAATTTGATAATTTTGATGTGGGCTCCATTCCTTTAGCATGTATTAATGATATGATACTGATTTTGAATAGATTAGGGGTGATTTGAGGCCGAGTCGAGCGGCAAGGGCATCGCGGAGTAAATTTTCATCCGGTTTAAGGTAAGTAACGCTTTCAAACTTGGTTCTGAGGGTTTGAAACCCCGAACTACGTGTTATGTGATTAGAATTGGGTGACACACATACCAAGTGACGGGCGTGCGGGCGTGCACCGTGAGACTTGTGACTTGGTTCATTCCATGGCACCGTTTATTGGTTATCTCTTGTTATTATCTGTGGTTCTGTCAATGTGACTGATGTGAACATGCTAGAAATCATGCTAAATACTATGTTAAGGCTTCACGCCGATACTGTTGAGACCCAGGCGGTCGTCTTAATCCAAACATGCTAGAAATCATGCTAAATACTATGTTAAGGCTTCACGCCGATACTGTTGAGACCCAGGCGGTCGTCTTAATCCAAACATGCTAGAAATCATGCTAGATATTATGTTAAGGCTTCACGCCGATGTTGTTGAGACCAGAGTGGTCGTTATTGTTGTCATCTCATGTATTTCATTGATATTATATACTCAGTCCTGTCAGTACATATCATATGTCTCATTCTCGGTAATTGTTGTTTTGCACATTATATCATTGATTCGAGCTAGTTCATGCATTGTGAGCCCATGTGAGAGAGATTTGAGAGCGATGACTGAGTGAGGCCGAAAGCCTGATATTGAGTGACAGCTATGGGATCGGGTTGCAAGTCGTAGCATGTTATATTGATTATGCCTGGATCTGGCTTATGTTAGCGCTTGGGTTGTAGGAGCCCCTCCGGAGTCTGTAACACACCCCTAATGAGCGTAGTGATATTTGAGGTATGGATCTTCCCTGGACATGGATCTTGTCCGAAGTGTTGTATTTGGAGATGGATCTTTCCCATGAGGATGGATTGGCCTCTTTCTTCAGTACTGAGTGACTGATGTTAGTGATGTGTATACGTATCCTGGGATGGATCTTCGCTGGGCACTTGAGCCATATACAGTACCGAGTGGTTGTGAGGTGTATCATTATCTGGAGAAAGATCTTCTCCATAGGGCTGGATTGGCCTCCCTAAATATTGAGTGACTTCTTTATGATGTGTATATATATATTTAGGGATGGATCTTCCCTGGGCCATGAGAGTCATATACAATACTGTGTGGATGAGTATTTAAGAGTGGGAGCACATTGTGCATTTCATACTTTTGATGCATTGGCATGTAGAATATGTTGATTTATATATATGCGAAACTATTCGGAATGGTACTTATCTTACCACTTTGAGCTGTCTAGTTCACTGAAAGCATGCCTAAATTTTTGTACATTGAATCTATCAGAAATGTGGAGGTTTAGTCTATCACTACCTCTCAGCCCACAATTTGGGATTTTTACTTACTAACTTGGTGTACTCACGTTACCCCCTGCACCACTTGTGCAGATTCAGGTATCCTAGGTCACGACAGTGCCAGTTGATCATTTGTTGCGGTTCATCTTCAGAGAGAGCGAGGTAGCTGCTTGCGATCGTAGACTCGCCTTTCTCCTTCCCTATCTTCCTTTGTGTATTTTTGTTAGTTATTTCCCAGACAAACACTGTGTTGATGTAATTTGGCAGAGTTAGTATGGCTCATCACTTAGTGACACCAGATTTTGGGATTTCTCTTTTTACAATATTTTGGGTTTGAATCTTTTATTTCGGTTTCCTCTGATGAAAACGGGTAATATTTAAATATTGTTATGATAGAAATTGAATTGGTTAGAGTTTAGGGTTGCCTAGGTCCATGATATGCGCCATCACGAACGGGTCGGTTTTGGGGTCGTTACAAGTTGGTATCAGAGCCTAGGTTACATAGGTCTCACAAGTCATGAGCAGGTTTAGTAGAGTCTTGCGGATAGGTACTGAGACGTCTGTACTTATTTTTGAGAGGTTGCGGAACCTTTAGGAATTATCACTACGAGTATTACCGGCATTGGGTTGCTTGGATACAGCTTGTTCAGACTTATATAGTGTGTGGATGCATGATTCTGATAGATAAGTTCGAAAGTGGAAATTTGGTTTCTAAGGCTTATGGGTTAGGTTGGATGAAGAAAGTTTCTAATGTTTGGTGTTATCATATCTACGGGACAAGGTGTCGTGGGATCACCCCGGGTATGTGTGTGGTAAGGTTATCCGGCGATTTGATGGCTTTCGGAACAACTCTTGGCACGTTAAAGGACGAAAGTTTGTTTACGAGGGGGAGAATGTAATGAACCGGTCGGTCGTTCCAATATTTTTAGCCCCGTTTCCCCCGTTTCCGCTTCATTGTATGTGGTTCAGCTCTTCTATGTTGTGTTGGGCTGGTCGGCTCTGGTTCAGAGTGATTTTGGAGAGTAATGAGACACTTAGTCTCTTAAGTTGGATATTTAGTTGGAAAAGTCAACTGTAAGTTGACTTATAGGTAAATGATCTAAGAATTCAGTTTTAATGGTTCAGATAGCTTCGTTAGATGATTTTTGGACTTAGGAGTGGGTTCAGAATGTTATTCGGAGGTCCGTGGTAGAATTAGGCTTGAATTGGCTTTTGGCGATTTCTGGTCGGCAGTAGAAAATTAAATATCGGGGTCGGAATGGAATTCCAGAAGATGTAAGGTCGTTTGGGATGTGTGTGCAAAATTTCAGGTCATTCGGATGTGGATTGGTATGTTTCGGCATCATTGGCAGAAATTAGAAGTTTAGAAATCCTTAGGCTTGAATTCGGGGTTAATTCGGTGTTTTGGTATTGTTTTGAGTGTTTCGAAGGCTCGACTAAGTTCATATAGGGATATATGATACGTTGGTATATTTGGTTGAGGCCCAAAGGGGCTCGGGATGATTTCGGATGGCCATCGGAGAGTTTGAACTTGGAAAAATGCAGCTGGTGTTGCGGTTCTTGTGTGGCCGCACCTGCGGATAGGGGACTGCAGGTGGGAGCATCGCAGATGCGGAAGCGAGTCGCAGGTGCGAGTATTTGAGGCTTTGGGCTTTATCGGAAAAGTACAGAAGGGGCCGCACTAGTGAGCCCGCAGGTGCAAAGGGGCGACTACAGGTGCGAATTTGGGTGTAAGTGAGTTCTGCAGATGCGCACCTGGGACCGCAGATGTGAGTCCGCATGTGTGAAAATAGTGTCTGTAGGTGCGGAATATCTGGCAGAGCCTATATAAGTTGCACTTTGCGAATTCTTCTTATTTCCACCATTTTGAAGACGAGTTTGGAGCTTTTGGGGTGATGTTTTAGGAGAGATTCAAGGATTATCAATGAGGTAAGTTACTTGAGCCTAATACTCGATTCTATGGTGATTTTCAGTTAATTAAAAATGAAATTTGTGGGATTTAATGGTAAAAATTGAGGGGTTAGGGTTTGGAAATTTGAAGGTTTGAATTTGGGATTTGAGGGGTCATATGTGATCGAATTTTGATGAATTTGGTATGTATGTTCACGTGAGGGAATAAGGATTTCAGTTTTGTAAGTCAGGGTGATTTGAGGCAGAGTCGAGAGGCTAGGGAATCACAGAGTAGATTTTCGTCCGGTTGAGGTAATTAACGCTTTCAAACCTAGTTCTGAGGGTTTGAAACCCCGAACTACATATTATGTGATTAGAATTAGGTGACACACATGCCAAGTGACGGGCGTGCACCATGAGACTTGTGGCCTGATCCATTCTATGGCACCATTTATTGGTTCTCTCTTGTTGTTATCAGTGTTTATGCCAATGTGATTGACGTGAACATGCTAGAAATCATGCTAAATACTATGTTAAGGCTTCACGCGATACTACTGAGACCCGCGGTCGTCTTAATGCAAACATGCTAGAAATCATGCTAGATATTTGATCACGCTCAACTATGTCTTGTAGAAGACTAAGCGGGCGTTGCAAATATAATCCTGGGGTATTATGCCCAGAGTCGATCCCACAGGGAATTGACGTATCAAGCAAGCTGTTAAAATACTACTCAGCTGTCACCTGATGTTATTTAAATTACTAATACTAAAGATTAAAACTAAAGATTAACTATGCTAAGGTATAAACAATTGTAATAAAACTCTAAGGTTATAGTTTCCCCCGCTGGTGAACTCACTTCTCGGATACTTCGTACAGCTTGATTAGTTATCTATATCAATCATGAACACTCTATCTACCATAAATCTCTCTCAAGTAATTATGATAATTTACTAGACGCACTCTCTCAAGTTACGCTAGCTAGATTGCATTACAGTTCACTTAGATTGCACCCGAAGTATCGTTATCTCTAATCCAACCTCTAAACCCTCGGTTATGACTTTCGTCTATACTCTGGGAGTGGTGTTGTTCAAACAATTACCTAAATATGCACTCTCTCTCAAGTAGATACATAATAAATAGGCACAGCTAATTGAGGGCCCTTCAATCAACTACAACAAGAACGTAGTTGAACAAATAGAGTTTAATCAACCAATCAAAGCTATATTAATATCACAATAAGTTTATTCCCCAACGGGTTCTACCAAAACCCTAGGTTAAAGAAGTTAGCTAAACAAATTCATAAGAATAAAATCTAAAACAACTTGCATAATAGAACTACAAAGTAATGAAGAAAATATGTACAAATCGATGTCTTGCCGTCTCTTCGAATCCTTCGTATGTCTTCCTATTCGAATCCCCCCCCTTGTAGTTGTGTTTTAGGAGTCTATTTATAAGTTTAGGACAAACCCTAAACGTGTAGGAGACTTCTATTTCAATTGGTAAACACTTAAACCCGTCAAAACTCGGTTTTTCGCCGAACTGGGGACCCTAACGTTTTGACCCAAAGGCCTGACTAACGCCAAGCCAGGGCTGGCGTTTCAGCCCTAACGCCTGGCAAACGCCAGGGTAGGGCTGGCATTTCAGCCCTAATGCCTGGCTAATGCCAGGTAGGGTTAGGTTGTTTGGTTCTGTCGCCCGGCTATCGCCCGGGTGTCTCCTTTCGCGTATTTTTCGACGTATTTGCATCCTTTTAGCTCCGTTTCCATCTCCACTTCACCTACACATGAAATAAACTCCATTAAGCACATAACAAGTGTAATTTTATCATTAATGCGCATAAAATGTAAGGTATATCACATGTTAAACTATGCAATTTAGTCTCGCATCAATATTATGTTAAGGCTTCACGCCGAAGTTGTTGAGACCCGAGTGGTCATTTATGCTGTCATCTCATGTGTTTCATTGATATTATATACCCAGTCCTTTCATTGAAAATCATATCATGTCTCAATCTCAGTAGTTATTGTTTTGCACATTATATCATTGATTCAGGCTAGTTCATGAATTGTGAGCCCATGTGAGTGAGACTTGAGAGTGATGACTGAGTGAGGGCGAGAGCCTGATATTGAGTGACAGATATGGGATCGGGCTGCACGCCGCAGCATGTTATATTGATTATGCCAGGATCTGGCTTATGTTAGCGCTTGGGCTGTAGGAGCCCCTCCGGAGTTTGTAACACACACCCAGTGAGCGTAGTGATATTTGAGGGATGGATATTCCATAGACATGGATCTTGTCCGAAGTGTTTATATTTGAGACATGGATCTTCTCCGAAGTGTTTGTATTTGGAGATGGATCTTCTCCATGAGGCTAGATTGGCATGTTTCTTCGGTATTGAGCGACTTATGTCAGTGATGTGTATACGTATTCTAGGATGGATCTTCCCTGGCCGTTGAACCATATACAGTACCAAGTGTTGTGAGGTGTATCATTATCTAGAGATGGATCTTCTCCATAGGGCTGGATTGGCCTTCCTCAATATTGTGTGACTTCTCTCTGATGTGTATATATATTCTGGGATGGATCTTCCCTGGTACATGCTAGCCATATATAGTACTGAGTGGACGAGTATTTGAGAGTGGGAGCACATTGTGCATTTCGTACTTTTGATGCATTGGCATGTAGAATACGTTGAGTTATTTATATGCTAAACTGTTCGGAACGGTATTTATCTTACCACTTTGAGTTGTCTAGTTAACTGAAAGCATGCCTAAATTTCTGTACAATGAATCTGTCATAAATGTGGAGGTTTAGTCCGTCACTACCTCTCAACCCACAATTTGAGATTGTTACTTACTTAGTTGGTGTACTCACGTTACCCCCTGTAGCTTGTGTGCAGATTCAGGTATCCTTGGTCACGATAGTGCCAGTTGATCGTTTTCTGCAGTTCTTCTTCGGAGAAAGTGAGGTAGCTGCTTGGCGATCACAGACTTGCCTTTCTCCTTCCCTATCTTCCTTTGTGTATTTTTGTTAGTTATTTCCCAGACAAACATTGTCTTGATCTATTTTGGCACAGTTGTAGTATGGCCCATGACTTAGTGACACCAGATTTTTGGATTTCATTTTTTACAGTATTTTGGTTTTATTTTATCTTTTATTTCGTGTTTTCCTATGATGGAAACGGGTAATATTCAAATATTGTTATGATAGAAATCGAATTGATTAGAGTGTAGGCTTGCCTAGTTCCACGATAGGTGCCATCACGACCTGGTCGGTTTTGGGGTCGTGACATTAACACCTTAGCAACATGAGATTTTTCAATTTTAAGGGAGTACAGTGCTATCTTTCTCAAGAATATCAAATGGATTTTCTCCTACTTTGATCCGCCATTACGTGTTTTTCACAAAAGACATGTTTTAGAGGGATTTTCAAGAGAATCGGCTCAAGTATGTTAAAGCTACCCCTTCTTTCTTTTGGCATGATCCAAGTAACTATACTTAAACGCAATGCTATTCTATAAGTGGTTCTACTATAGAAGTTAAGGATGTCTATGTTATTCATTCCTGAAAAGTGATATTCAAGCATGTCTAAGCATGTTCCTAAGTCTCTATTGAGTTATTTGATAAAGGTGTTAATGTTTATTATATAGTGATACATGAATATTCATTTACCACCGTGATACGGCTGGTTGGACAGTCATGCATTTATCACCGTGCTACGGACGGCTGGGAAGTCATTCATCTACCACCGAGCTACGGCCGGTCGGGCAGTTACCACTGATTAGTTGCGCAATCATGCATCATACAATATGGATAATAGAAATAGTCTCAAAGAGAAGCATTATATATGTAAGTATGATAAGTATGCATATACGGTGGCACTTCAGAGATTCATGTTGATTCTTATATGTCTTTAATTTAATGTTGACTTATTGTTATGTTTCAGTTCCGCCTTACATACTAGGTACATTATTCGTACTGAAGTCCTTTTGTTGGGGATGCTTCATTCATGCATGCAGGTATAGATAATCAGTTTGACGAGCCCTCATAGTAGACAAGGTCAGCATTCAGCAAAGGATCGTTAAGACTTCACCTTATTCGGAGTGCAACCGAGTCTATAAGTCATCGTGTCAGAGTTTTGCTACAAACTTATGGGTAGGACGGTACCCTGTCCCATTTGATGTCAAATAATCTTAGAGGCTTTGTGGATAGAGGTTTATATTGTACATCATGTTAGAGGCCTTGAAGGCCCAGATGTATTCATGTTTTAAGAAAGATGGTTCATCGATACAGTGTTTTTCCACTTATTGTTATACATTACGAGTTGTGGCCCACTTATAGTTATACATTATGAGTTGTGGCCATGTTGGCCCATGATAGTTACAGAATAAAAAAAAGAGTTATAGAGTGGTTCACTCGGTCCAGTACGGCACCGGGTGCCAGCCACGCCTCCCCAGGTTTGGGGCGTGACAAAGTGGTATCAAAGCGGGTCGTGTCCTAGGGAGTCTACAAAGTCGTTACTAGTAGAGTGTCACTTATGGGTGTGTTTCACGCCATATTTATAATTGAGAGGCTATAGGGTATTTAGGAAATGTTACCCTTCTTCTGTTTCCAGATCAAGCCATAGAGCTAATTCGTAAGAAGCCAGTATAAAGCTTCCACCGAATTTTGTATGCACCAGAGGTGCCATCACAATAGAGCTTTAAGGTGTAGATGTAATTTGTACTTATGTAAAGAGAGTTTATGAAAGCGAAAGAAGATACGATGCGATATTGAAAGGTAAGTAAGGTAAAGGTGAAGAAGATACGAGATAATCAAGTAAGAAAGGTTGTGAATAGTCGAGCAGATAGAGGTTGGGTTTTAGTTTAGTTTACAGAGGAGACCCTAGAAAACATTTTGTAAATCTCTAAGAGTTAACATTCGAGGACGAATATTTCTAAAGGGGGGAAGGATGTTATATCCCGCAATTTTGTGCGTTGGATTTGTCGTAAGATAATTGACACGGGTTCAATGATAAGACTATTTTTGAGGTTATAATTATTTATAACAAGTGATAAGTATGTGTCGTGAAGGTCATAGAGTAAACGAGTTGAAAAAAATGAGTTTCGTCAAAGTTTCTCGTTTTGAGATAAAATACAGTTCGAGCTATAATACATGGTAGTTATGGATTAGTGACATACAAGGTACCATATAACCATGAGAGTAAGGTGTATAAAGTGTGTTAAAAGTGAGTAGTGTTTTAAATAATTTTAGATAATTCTTAATTATGTGAGTAATTGGTTAATTATTGGATTAATGAGGGATTAATAAGTTGATTAGGGAAATGGGTGAATTTTTGTATAAGTGTAACACCGCCCTCCCCCCCCCCCCCCCCCCCCCAAACGTGGCAGCCCAAAGAGGCATTTATAATGAGTCTTAACTCACAAAATAAGGTGTCATGTTAGGGGCCTTTAGGCCAAAGCTTAGTCATCACCTAGTGGGACCCATACCCACCAAGGTTTAAAACATCCCTCTAATCACTTAATGAGATTGGATATCTCTACAATATGAGGGATGGAGACTTCAACCAATTCATACAAGGATTCATGTGGTAGTAACGTGAATCTCTTGAATGAGATTTCTTAGAACCTTAGCAACGTGTGATTTTGCAATTTTAAGGGAGTACGATGCAATATTTCTCAAGAATATCAAACGAATTTTCCCCTACTTTGATCCGCCGTTATGTGTTTTTCACAAAAGACACGTGTTAGAGGGATTGTCAAGAGGATTGGCTCAGGTATGTTAAGGCCATCCCTTCTTTCTTTTGTCATGATCCAAGTAACGATACGTAAACGTAATGTTATTCTATAAGTGGTTCTACTCTTAGCATCTAAGGATGTCTATGTTATTCATTCCTATAAAGTGATATTCAAGCATGTCTAAGCATGTTCCTAAGTCTCTATTGAGGTATTTGATAAAGATGTTAATATTTATAATATAGTGATACATGCATATTCATTTACCACTCTGCCATGGCCGGTTGGGCAGTCATGCATTTACCACCGTGCTACGGCCGGTTAGACAGTCATTCATTTACCATCATGCTACGGCAGGTTGGGCCCTCAGTCATTTACCACCGAGATGGCTGATTGTGCAGTTATGCATTTACCACCGTACTACGGATGGTCGGGCAGTTACGACTAATCTATTAGGAAGTCATGCATCATACGTAAGTATGATAAGTATGCATATACGGTGGCACTTCAGAGATTCAGGTTGATTCTTATATGTCTTTAATTAATGTTGACTTATTGTTATGTTTCAGTTTCGCCTTACATACTCGGTACATTATTCGTACTGACATCCTTTTGTTGGGGACGCCTCATTCATTCCTGAAGGTATAGATAATCAGTTTGATGAGCACTCATAGTAGACAAGGTCAGCATTCAGCAAAGGATCGGTAATACTCCACCTCATTCGGAGTGCAGCCGAGTCTATAAGTCATCGTGTCAGAGTTTTGCTACAGACTTATAGGTAGGCCAGTACCCTGTCCCATTTGATGTCAAATAATCTTGGAGGCTTTGTAGATAGAGGTTCATTTTGTATAGCATGTCAGAGGTCTTGACGGCCCAAATGTATTCATATTTTAAGAAAGATGGTTCATTGATACAATGCTTTCCCACTCTAGTTATACATTACGAGTTGTGGCCCACCTATAGTTATACATTATGAGTTATGGCCATGTTGGCCCATGATAGTTATAGGAAAAAAAGAGTTATAGGGTGGTTCACTCGGGCTAGTACGGCACCGGGTGCCAGCCAAGCCTCCCCAGGTTTGGGGAGTGACATAAAGTTTTATCTCAAGTTTCCGACCATAATTTTAAATATAATGTAATGATTGCCCTTACTTCCCACACTGTGCAACACCAAAAGATACTAATTGTTGTATGTGTTTTTAAAGTTATATAGAATGTTTAAATTTACACATATATAAAATTCATGTTTGTTTTATGCATGTATTGATGTTTATATAGTTTGTTAGTCACCAAAGTGATCAAACTAGAATGGTTTTAAATATTCACATGCATAAAATCTTTAGATATTTATTTTATATATGTATTTATGTTTATATAGTCCTATTATTGAAAAATAAATGGATAAATTAATTTTCAGTATTGCTAGAACTTAAGGATTTACCTAAAGATGGATTATTTATTCTATGAATAGTGAGTATGATGGGGTAAATTAATAGTCTTTAGTCAAATATATATCGTCTATCCAAAGATATCATTTATGTTTGGTTAAACATATTTAATTACCTATTAAAGACTAATTGACATTTAAATTATGATAGTGTATCGTATTATTTACCCAAAGGAGAATTGCGATATGCTTTAATTGTTTTACTGAATCCATATTGATTTGTGAGCATGTACTATCTATTTTGCAGCTATTCCTCTTCATTCGCATGCTTCGTCTGTTACTGTGTTCAATGGATTGAACTTCTCTGAATGGCATAAACAAGTCCAGTTCTACTTAGGTGTGATGGATCTTGACTTGGCTCTGCTGAATGATAAGCCCGCTACCATTACTGATATGAGCAGTGCGGATGAGAAGTCTTTCCGTAAAGCATGGGAATGCTCTAACAGGTTGAGCCTTATGTCTATTCGAATGAGAATTTCCAACAACATTAAGAGTACTATTCCACAAGCAGAAAGTGCTAGGGAATACTTGAAGTTTGTAGAAGAATGTTTTCGTTCTATAGATAAGTCTCTCGTTGGTACACTAATTGCAGAACTCACTGCCATGAAATTTGATGGGTCGCATAGTAGGCAAAATCATATCATTTAGATGACTAACATTGCAGCAAGACTTCAGACCTTGGGGATGAAAGTGGATGACTCTTTCTTGGTTCAGTTTATTCTGAACTCATTGCCTCCTGAGTATGGACATTTTCAAATTAACTATAACACTATTAAGGACAAGGGGAATGTTAGTGAATTGTCCAGTGTGCTTACTCAAGAGGAGTCAAGACTTAAGAAACAAGAGAGTAATTCAATTAACCTCATGGGTCAAGGAGCTGGTAAAGGACTTAAACTGAAGGCCAACAAGTTCAAGAAGAAGAAAGAACCTGCTAAAGCTCCACATGATGCTAACAAGGAACATAAGGCAGATACGTGTCATTTATGTAATAAGGAAGGACACTATCAGAAAGATTTCCACGTAAATCTTGGTTCGAAAAGAAAGGTACAATTAGTGCTTTTGTATGTTTCGAATCAAATTTAGTAGAAGTTCCTAATAATACTTGGTGGCTTGATTCTGGTGCAACTTCTCATGTATCTATTATGTTGCAAGGATTCCTGACGATCCAAACTACAAATCCAAATAAGGATATCTTGTTCATGCGAAATCATATGAAGGATCCAATTGAAGGCATAGACACTTATCGTTTGATCATAGAGACGGGATGTCACCTTCATCTATTATGGACTCTTTACGTACCTTCAGTTTCTAGGAATTTGATTTCTCTTTCAAGACTTGATATTTCTAGATTTGATTTCATGTTTGAAAATGGATATTTTAATTTATATAAGAATGTTATTTTGGAACATAGATGAAAGTTTTGCTTACTTGTGGCATAGACGTTTGGGTCATATATCTAAAGAAAGGTTAGAAAGATTAGTAAATAATGAGATTCTTCTGAATCTAAATTTTACTGATCTTACTATATGTTTGGATTGCATTAAGGGAAAACAACCAAGCATAGTAAGAAAGGTGCCACAAAAAGCACCCAACTTCTTGAAATTATACACACTGATATTTGTGGACCCTTTGATGTTCCATATTTTGGTGGAGAAAAATATTTTATCACTTTTATCGATGACTTTTCATGTTATGGATACATCTATTTTCTTAAAGAAAAATCTCAAGCAACAGATTCTATCAAAGTATTTGTTAATGAGGTTGAAAGGAAATTAGATAAAGAGGTGAAAATCATTAGGTCAGATAGATGTGGTGAATTTTATGGAAAATATAATGAATCAAGACAATGTCCAGGTCCATTTGCAAAGTTCCTCAAGAAATGTGGCATATGTGCACAGTATACTATGCCAGGAACATCGCAGCAAAATGATGTTGTAGAAAGGCGTAATCAAACACTTATGGATATGGTTAGGAGCATGATGAGAAATTCCTCATTACCCAAATCATTGTGTACGTATGATCTTAAAACCGATGTATATTTATTAAATAGGGTTCCTAGTAAGGCAGTTCCAAAGACTCCTTTTGAACTGTGGACAGGAAGAAAACCTAGTTTAAGGCACCTACATGTTTGGGGTTGCCCAACGGAAGCTAGAGTTTATAATCCGCAAGAAAAGAAATTAGATTCTCGAACAGTAAGTGGCTACTTTCTTGGTTACCCAGAAAAATATAAAGGGTATGTGTTTTACTGTCCAAACCATAGTTCGAGAATTATTGAAATCGATAATGCAAGATTCATTGATAATGGTAAAATTAGTGGGAGTTTTGAAAAGAAAAGTGTGTAAATAAAAGAGGTGAGGGTCAATGTTCCATTACCCACCAATCTGCCTACTTCCACACAAATACAAAATATTATTCCAGCTGTTGAAGAACACTTTGACAACACCGAGCAACATTTGGATGAAACACTTCGTGAAGAAACTAACTCACAAATATCTGACACAAATGAACCACAAGAAATGCCATTAAGAAAATGTCAAAGAGTTTGAAATCGTCTATTTCGGATGATTACATGGTTTATTTGCAAGAGTCAAATTTTGACATTGGTCTTAATAAGGATCAGGTTTCATTTTCACAAGCCATAGAAAGTAATGAGTCCAAAAACTAGATTGATGTAATGAAGGAAGAGTTAAAATCCATGGATTATAATAAAGTCTGGGATCTCGTTGAATTTCCAGAAAGTTCTAAAAGAATCGGGTGTAGATGGGTGTTTAAGACAAAATGTGATTCAAATTGCAATACTGAACGATATAAAGTCAGACTTGTTGCCAAGGGTTATACTCAGAAAGGAGGCATTGATTATAAAGAGACCTTTTCACCGGTCTTAAAGAAAGACTCGTTAAGAATTATTATGGCTTTGGTGGCTCATTATGATTTCGAGCTACACCAAATAGATGTGAAAACTGACTTTCTTAAGGGATATATCGAGGAGGAAGTTTATATGGACTAACCAGAGGGTTTCGAAACTAAAGGATAAGGTTAAATGTTGTGTAAACTGAAGAAATCAATATATGGACTTAAACAAGACTCACGACAATGGTATATAAAGTTTAATTATACCATATCATCTTTTGGATTTGTGAAGAATACCGTTGATAGGTGTATATATCAAAAGATCATGGGAGCAAGTTTATATTTTTAGTCCTATATGTTGACGATATTCTACTTGCTGCTAATTATTTAGGCATATTGTGTGAGGCTAAAGATTTTCTATCTAAAAATTTTGAAATGAATGATACGGGTGAGGCATCCTACGTGATAGGAATAGAAATATTATGTGATAGATCACAAGGATTATTGGGATTGTCTCAGAAAGGCTCTATGGAAAGAGTTCTAGAGAGATTTAACATGAACAACCGTTCAGCAGGAATTGTTCCAAATAAAAAAGGGGACAAGTTCAGTCTCATGCAATGCCCTAAGAATAATGTAGAACAAGAAGAAATGGAAACAATTCCTTACTTTTCTATTGTTGGTAGTTTGATGTTGTAACGACCCGACCTTCCGTTACGTAAAAACCTGCATTTAAAGTACTTTTATCGACTTGTTATAAATTGGTTATTCTATTATTGATGTGTAAGAGTTGCTAGGCTTGAAATCGGAATGGTTAAATGAGAATTCAGTAACTTAGTCTTTAAAAGATAGCCTTATAATGGGAAAAGTCAACTGAGAGTTGACTTATTGGTAAACGACCATAGAATGCGGATTTTATGGCTCGGATAGATTTTTAGGTGATTTGGGACTTAGGAATATGTTCGGGATATTTTTGTGATGTCCGGTGTAGAATTAGGCTTAAATTAGCGAAAGTTAATTTTTGGCAATTTCCGATCGGTAGTGAAAAATACGCTATCGAGTTCGAAATGGAGTTCCGATAGTTGGAACAGGTTCATAATGCCACTTTGGATGTTTCTGCAAAATTTTAGCTTAATCGGAGTTGTTTTGGATAGTTTCGGCATTGTTGGAGGATTTTAGAAAATTTCAAAGTTCTTAGGCGTGAATCCAATGTAAATTTTATGTTTTGATGTTAATTTTGGTGTTGTGAGAGTACAACTAAGTTTGAATGATGTTATAGGATGTGTTGGTAACTTTGGTTGGGGTCCCGAGGGGATCGGGATTGATATCGGGTGGTTAACGGGCATTTTTGGCCTTAGGAACCTACTGAAAAAATCTGGTGTTCTGTTGCTGGTGTCCTTGTACATGATCGCAGGGATACATTCGCGATCGTGTAGTGAAAATTGTGAGGGGAAGAATTTGACTCTATGTGATCGCATAGGTGTGTTCGTGATCGCAGAGGTTGAGCAGGGTGAGCAGTGCGATCGCGTGAGGAGTGTTGCGATCGCGTAGGGATAAGGCAAGCGCGTGGGGGCGAGGTCGATTGGTCTTCGCGATCGCATGAGGAGAGTTCTGATCGTGTGGTTTTGGAGAGTGGTGCTACACGATCTCGACAGGAAGTCCACAATCGCGGGGAATAAATCACTAGGCATAATTAATTAAACCCTTCCGCGACTTAAACCCTCTTTTTCACCATTGTTGTACGACAAAAAGCTCTTGGGGGTGATTTTGAAGAGGGAAATTCTTGTTCTTCATAGAGGTAAGTGTTCTAGTCATTAAAACTCAATTTTGGGTGATTATAGAGCATAAACCCAGTGTAAATTCATGGAAAAACAGTAGAAAAAATGGGGTTTTAGGGCTTGAGAATTAGAGACCATTAGGGGTTGATTTGAGGGGTCAAACGGACTCCGATTTTGGTGTTCTTTATATGTACGGACTCGTGAGAGGAAAAAGAACACTTTTCTGTAAAACTTTCTGATTTTTGGGATGCGGTCCCGGTGTCGGGTTTTGACCGGTTTCGGATTTTTTGGTGATTTTTGATATTTTCAATTGGTAATTGTTCCTTAAGCATATATTGATGATAAAAATCTGAACTTGGTAGATTTGGAGCACTCAGAGGCCGAATTTAGAGGCAAGGGCACTACGGAGTAGTGCGTTAGCCGGTTTTGAAGTAAGTAACGCTTCCAAACTTGGAACTGAGGGTTCGAAACCCCAAACGATTTGATAGTTGTTGTTAATTAAGGTGACGCACTTGCCAAGTGACGGGCATGCGGGCGTTTACCGAATATTTGTAGCCTGGTTCATCCTATGGCACTCTCTATTGGTTATCCCAGATTGATATTGTACTGTGAAGGTGGTAATTACCTGAAACGAAATAGAAATCATGCTAAGTATAAATGCTAAGGCTTCACGCCGATGTGTTTAGACCGGAATGGTCGATTGTTGATGTCTCTATCTATGATTATTGCTTTAATGTACTCAGTCCTGTTATAGTATATGTTTCATGCCTCAGTCTCATAAGTTCCTAGTTTATTTATATTATCATTGGCTTGGGCTGCATTGCATATGTTAGAGCATTCTAAGTGAGACTGGAAGGTACTTACTGAGTGAGGCTTAGAGCCTAGTTTGAGATAGTTATGAGGTCGGACTGCACACCGCAACGATCCTGAAATCATGCCTTCATTCGCTTGATATAGCGCTTAGGCTGAAAGGATCCCCTCCGGAGTCTATACACCCCCACTGAGCGCACAGATATTCCAGAGATGGATTTTTCTGTGGTTGTTATGTTCCAGATATGGATCTCTCCGTGGTTATTATGTTCCGGAGATGGATTTCTCTGTGGGGGCTGGAGCAGACGTTTTCCTCAGTACTTGGTGACTGTGTCACTCGTGTTTATGTAATATCCGGGATGGACATCCCTGGGCCTGAAGGCCGTATTCTAGTACTGAGTGGACCAACTTGTGAGAGCTCGATTAATGAGTACACATCATTCATAATTCCATATGCATTCATGCTGGTATGCAGGGTTATAGACATATCTTGATACATCATATTTATTTCTTGATATATTACTGTCATGTCCAATTTATATACTGTTGTTTGAATTGTCGGAGGTTTAGTTTGTCACTACCTCTCAGCCCGTAGTTTGGTTTCGTTACTACTGAGATCGTGTACTCACGTTACCCCCTGCACCTTGTGTGCAGATCCAGGTACAGAGGAGTTCAGCTCGGGTCAGGGAGCACATTAGTTTCATCAGAGTTGACGAGGTAGCAGCTGGCGACCATGGTCTCGTCTTCTCTTTCATTCCTACCTGTCGCATTTATTTTCAAACTATGTTAGTCATTTCTTTTGATTTTATTTAGTATTAGTAGCTCATGACTGTGTGACACTAGATCCGGGATTGGTAGGATTTGGTCTTTTGAGTTTTATAAACTATTTTTCCCAAAATACTGGGTTTATTATTTTATTATTTTATTATAAATTTCAGAATTTGTTAAAAGGGGCATTTTATGGGAATTTTTTTTAGTTAGATAAAATGAGCGGCTTTCCTGGTTCCACGACAGGCACTATCACGAATCCGGAAATGGGTCGTGACAAGTTGGTATCAGAGCGCTAGGTTAAATAGGTCTCACCAGTCATGAGCAGGTTTAGTAGATTCTTGCGGATCGGTACGGAGACGTCTGTACTTATCTTCGAGAGGCTGCAGAACCTTTAGGAAAAATCTCACATTCTTTGAATTCTGTCGTGTGACTCTGTTGAACTCTGAAACTAAACTTCTGTTGTTTTCATTCTCGCACAGATGGTGAGGACTCATGCTAATGATTGTGGTGACCAGATCCCAGCAGGACCAGCCCGAGATTGAGGCCGTGGTCGTGGCCATGGCAGAGGGAGGGGTGTAGCCCGCACAGCAGCCAGGGCAGCACCTGTGGACCCTCCTGTTACTCAGGAGCAGGTACCCGCAGCTGAGATCCCAGTGGGGCAGACTTAATCACCAGCAGTGCCCATTGTGATTCCGGGTCTTCAGGAGACCCTAACCCAGATTTTGACGGTGTGCACTAGCTTGGCACAGGCCGTCGCTATGTCTACTACTGCCACTACTTCTGAGGCCGGGGGAGGCATCCAGACTCCAACTGCCCGGACACCTGAGCAGGTCACCCAGGGACTTCAGACACCTAGGGCAGCCCCAGTGCAGCAGATTGCTCCGGCACAAGATTATGTGGTTCCAGCCTTAGTTGACAATGAGCAGCGTAGGTTGGAGAGGTTCAGCAGACTCCAGCAACCGATTTTAGGGGTACATAAGGCGAGGATGCCCAGGCTTTCTTGGACAAGTGTCAGAGGATATTACGTACTGCAGGGATATTAGAGGCCAGCGGGGTTCCATTCACTACATTCCAGTTTTCGGGAGCTGCACTTTCTTGGTGGGAAGCCTATGAGAGGCGTAGACCCGCTGATGCAGCGCCCCTTACATGGCACCAGTTCTCCATTCTATTTTTGGAGAAATATATACCACAGTCTCGTAGAGAGGAGCTACGTAGAGAGTTCGAGCAGTTGCCAGGAGACATGACCGTGACGCAGTATAAGATGAGGTTCTCTGAGTTAGCCCGTCATGCCATCTGGCTAGTTCCCACATATAGGGAGAGGATTCACAGATTTGTTGATGGTCTTTCTTACCATCTACGGGTTTTTCTGACCAGGGAGAGGGTATCCGGTGCTTCTTTTGAGGAGGTAGTTGTCATAGCCAGGGAGATTGAGTCAGTGCGTCGCCAGGAGCGTGTTGAGAGGGAGGCCAAGAGGCCTCGAGGTTTTGGTAATTATAGTGGTGATCACTCGAGAGGTCAGTCCCGGCACAGCAGAGGCAGACCATTCAGGCCTCCTCCACCAGCCCGTCCAGCTTATAGTGGTGCTTCATCAGAACACGGTCCCCGCAGCTCTCATGCGGACCATTCCTCATTCGGTGCACTTCCAGCCGAGAGCTCATCTCGGCCACCATCACTTCAGGGTTCCTCAGCACATGGCCCTTCTAGCAGCTACCCAGGCCCCAGGGGTTCCCTTCAATCCCCATCGCCAATTACTGGTAGAGGTTGTTTCGAGTATGGGGATCTGGGTCACATCAAGAGGTATTGTCCCTGCCTTACTGGTAATTCATTTCAGCACAGGAACCCGCCTCCAGCTTCAGCACGAGTTACTAAACCACCCGCTCAAGCAGCCAGGGGTGGAGGTAAGTCAGGCAGAGGCCGCCCCAGAGGGGGAGGTCGGTCAAGTGGAGGGTAGGCTCATTTCTACGCACTTCTGGGCAGACCAGATGCCATAGCTTCATATGCAGTGATTACATGTATTATCTCAGTCTTTCACCGGGATGCTGCAGTATTATTTGATCCTGGTTCTACGTATTCATATGTTTCTTCATACTTTGCAAATTTCTTGGATACACCCCATGAGTCATTGTTTTCAGTTGTTCATGTGTCGACTCCGGTAGGGGATACTGTTGTGGTAGACCGGGTGTACCGGTCTTGTATTATATCTATTGGGGGTCGGGAGACCCGGTCAGACCTATAATTACTTAGCATGGTTGACTTCGATGTGATTTTAAGCATGGATTGGCTATCTTCATACCATGCGGTTCTTGACTGTCACGCCAAGACCGTGACCTTAGCGATGCTTGGATTGCCAAGGATTGAGTGGAGAGGTTCAGTGGAGTATGTGCCTAGTCGGGTGATTTCTTTTCTGAAGGATCATCGTATGATTGGGAAGGGGTGTGAGTCTTATGTGGCTTTTGTGAGGGATGTTAGTAGTCAGACTCCTTCCATTGATTCTGTTCCCGTGGTCTGTGAGTTCCTGGACGTTTTCCCAGCAGAGTTGCCAGGCATTCCACCTGACACGGACATTTATTTTTGTATCGACCTATTGCTTGAGACCTAGCCTATCTCTATTCCTCCTTACCGCATGGCCCCAGCAGATTTGAAGGAATTGAAGGAACAACCTCAGGAACTCCTAGATAAGGGGTTTATTCGGCCTAGTGTGTTGCCTTAGGGTTCACCGGTGTTGTTCGTAAAGAAGAAGGATGGATCCATGCGTATGTGCATTGACTATAGGCAGGTGAACAAGGTTATGGTGAAGAACCGGTATCCTTTTCCCCGTATTGATGACTTTTTCAATCAGCTTCAAGGAGCTACAGTGTTCTCCAAGATCGACTTTAGGTCTGGGTACAATCAGCTGAAGATTCGGGATTCTGATATTCTGAAGACCGCTTTTAGGACCAGATATGGCCACTATGAGTTTCTGGTTATGTCTTTTGGGTTGACCAATGCCCCAGCCGCGTTCATGCATTTGATGAACATCGTGCTTCAGCCTTACCTTGATTCATTCGTTATTGTGCTCATTGAGGATATCCTGGTGTACTCTCGTATCCAGGAGGAGCACGCTCAGGATTTGAGGGTTGTGTTGCAGAGATTAAGGGATGAGAAGTTTTATTCAAAGTTCTCCAAATGTGAGTTTTGGCTTTGTACAACAGCTTTCTTAAGTCACATAATGTCTAGTGATGGAATTCAGGTGGACCCGAAGAAGATAGAGGCGGTGCAGAGTTGGCCCAGACCGTCCTCAGCTATGGAGATTAGGAGTTTCTTGAGTTTGGTGGGTTATTGACGTCGCTTTGTGGAGGGATTTTCTTCTATTGCTTCACCTTTGACCAGATTGACTCAGAAGGGTGCTCCATTCACATGGTCCGATGAGTGCGAGGAGAGATTTCAGAAGCTCAAGTCAACATTGACTACAGCTCCAGTATTGGTATTGCCTACAGGTTCGGGTTCTTACACAGTCTATTGTGATGCTTCTTGAGTTGGATTGGGAGCGGTTTTGATGCAGGACGGTAGGGTGATTACCTACGCGTCCAGACAGTAGAAGTTACACGAGAAGAATTATCCAGTGCACGATCTTGAGTTAGCTGCCATTTTTCATACTTTAAAGATTTGGCGGCATTACTTGTATGGGGTACAGTATGAGATCTTCACTGATCATCATAGCTTGCAGTATCTGCTAAGGTAGAAGGGACACCGTTAGCACTTGATGTTCAGGCTTTAGCAGGACAGTTAGTGAGATTGGATTTGTCAGACCCTCCGTGAGTGGTAGCTAGCATGGCTTCCCGGTCTTCTTTAATTGATCATATTAAGGCGCGACAGTATTATGACCGCCACTTATTAGTTCGTCATGATAGAGTTCGTCAGGGTGATGCACGGTATGTGACTATCGATGACGGGGTTATGAGGATGCAGGGCCATATTTGCGTGCCCAATGTGGATGGTATTCGGGAGTTAATATTAGCAGAGGCTCACAGTTCACGGTATTCTATTCATCCGGGTGCCACGAAGATGTACCAGGATCTGAGGCAACAATATTGGTGGAGGCGGATGAACAGAGATATTGTTGAGTATGTAGCACGGTATCTCAACTGCCAGCAGGTCAAGTATGAGTACCAGAGACCAGGTGGTCTACTTCAGAGGTTATATATTCCGGAGTGGAAGTGGGAGCGGATCACCATGGACTTTGTAGTTGGGCTTCCACGAACTTCGAAGAGTTTTGATGCTATTTGGGTCATTGTGGATAGATTGACCAAGCCCACGCACTTCATTCCTGTCAGCACTTCTTAAACTTCTTAGCGGTTAGCTGGTATTTACATTAAGGAAATTGTCCGGTTACATGGAGTTCCGATTTCTATTATTTCTGACAGGGGTACTCAGTTCACATCTCAATTTTGGAGGGTCGTACAGAGAGGTATGGGTACTGAGGTATTGTTGAGCACTACATTTCATCCTCAGACAGACGGGCAGTCGGAAAGCACTATTCAAATTCTGGAGGACATGTTGTGGGCTTGTATGATTGATTTTGGTGGTTCATGGGATCAGTTCCTGCCACTAGCGGAGTTTGCATATAACAACAGCTATCAGTCCAGTATTCAGATGGCCCCGTATGAGGCTTTATATGGTAGGAGGTGTAGATCGCCGGTTGGTTGGTTCAAAAATGGGGAAGCTAAGTTATTATTCACAAATTTGGTTCAGGATGCATTGGAGAAGGTGAAGTTTATTCAGGAGCAACTTCGCACTACGAAGTCTAGACAAAAGAGTTATGCGGATTGGAAGGTTCGGGATGTATCTTTTATGGAAGGGGATAAGGTACTGCTGAAGGTATCACCCATGAAGGGTGTTATGAGGTTCGGAAAGAGAGGAAAGCTAAATCCGCAGTTTATTAGTCCCTTCGAGGTGCTTCAGAAGGTTGGAGAGGTGGCTTATAGACTTGCCTTGCCACCCAGTCTATCGAGTGTTCATCCGGTATTCCATGTGTCGGTGCTCAGAAAATATGTTGGCGACCCATCTCATGTGTTAGACTTTAGCACAGTTCAGCTTGAGGATGATATGTCTTATGAGGTAAAGCCAGTGGCTATTTTGGCCCGCGAGGTCAGAAAGTTGAGGTCAAAGAAGATAGCTTCAGTAAAGGTACATTAGAGAGGTCAGCCAGTGGAGGAGGCTACTTGGGAGAGCGAGCGGGAGATGCAGAGCAAATATCCTCACTTGTTTGAGACACCAGGAATGTTTCTAGACCCATTCGAGGACGAACGTTTGTTTAAGAGGGAGAGAATGTAATGACCCAGCCTGTCGTTACGTAAAAACCTGCATTTAAAGTACTTTTATCGACTTGTTATAAATTGGTTATTCTATTATTGATGCGTTGGAGTTGATAGGCTTGAAATCGGAATGGTTAAATGAGAATTCAGTAACATAGTCTTTAAAAGATAGCCTTATAATGGGAAAAGTCAACTAAGAGTTGACTTATTGGTAAACGACCTCGGAATGCGGATTTTATGGCTCGTATAGATTTATTAGGTAATTTTGGATTCAGGAATGTGTTCGGGATATTTTTGTGATGTCAGGTGTAGAATTAGGCTTGAATTGGCGAAAGTTAGTTTTTGGTGATTTCCGGTCGGCAGTGAAAAATAGTCTATCGGGGTCGGAATGGAGTTCCAACAGTTGGAAGAGGTTCGTAAAAAAAATATGTATGACCGCCATAATTCACATTTAGTAGTTTATCGTTTTATAGTATTTATGATGGACATTATAGAAGAGATTTGTTATGTTTATATGATAAAATATTAATATTATGTGATTATTGGTCCAAGTGGTAGAATGTAAGTTTTTTTCCTATGTGTATGTGGCCCAATAGGTTTAAGGCCCGTAATTAATATTTAATTAATGAGCAAATTTCATCTGTCCGATCAATTACTTGATGGACATACCAGATTAAGTGAGAACCTCTATAAATTGGTCCTCTACCTACCCATTAGGGTTACCGTATTTTTATTTCTCTCTTCCATCACTAAAGTCGGCGGTAACGAAAGTTAGGGCAAGGGGCGAGAAACCAATTTCAAATAATGCTTCCGCTTCATGATAATGGCTTTCGCTTCAGGTATGTTTTCTGCAATGATTTTTTGTGTAAGATTATCATGTTCAAAGTCCTTGTGTAAATAAAGTGTATGTTTACATTTGAAACTTATTGCAGCCAAAGTAACCTTTTAACCACAATAAATTTCAGCCTAGTTAAATTATCGACGACTGCTAATTAATGTACCTCGTGATAAAGTTATCTTCGTGTAATCTATAAATCACAAGTTCAAGTTGTGGAAACAACTACTAATACTTGTATTAGGATCGGCTATCTACATCACACCTCTTGGAGCTGCCAGAAAAATTGATATGTGAAAGTTATAGATTGCTCAAAATAAAGTTAGAAGCTTTGCTGCTTTTATCGTTGTTACTAGGGGTTTACAAACCAAATCGATAACCCGCACCAACCCGACAACCCGACAACCCGAGTCAACCTGGAAAAAAAACCCGACTAGTGGTTTGGTTTGACTTGGTTTGGTATTGAAAAATAAAACCCGACCACAATAGGGTTGGTTTGGTATTAACTAAAAAAAGTCAAACCGAAACCAAACCAACTCGACATTACATGTATATATATTTTATATATTAGATAGATAAAAATATTTATTAGAATGTAAGTTATAAATATTTCTTAATTTTTATTATAATTTCTATATTTAGCATAATATTGTAAGTTGGTATTATAGCCCATGTAAATGTTTGTTATTATTTGGCCCATAAAAGAATAATTAAACCCAAACCAAAACCTAATCCTAAAGCAGCACTAAATTGTCGTTGTTCTGAAGAACTTTAACAATTGAAATCAAATTAGCTCTCCTTTTCTCTTGTCGGAAAGAAACCTACGCTCATCGGTAATAAATAAACAAGTTACAACATCTAATTATATATATTTCTGCTCTTTGTTGAAATTAAGATCACTAGCTGCCTATCCAGAGCTCTATTTCTCCTTAAGATTTAGAAACCAACACCATCTGTTGATTCAATTAACCAGGCATCGCATCACTATTTCTCCTTAGATTTTGGTGTAGTTTTCATTTAGCAAATCTGTTGTATTCCTCCCTATATCAAAGCTAGTTGTTCTACAAATCCAAAACTGTTTCCATCCGGTGTTTTATTTTCTCCTTTTTCTTTTTGTTCTCTTTTTCATTTGGAATTTCATGAAAAAGTAACTGGGTATGTTCTATTTGCAGGAACTCTTTCTAAGAATGGAAACTACAACTTCTGGAGCAGATGTGGAGGTGGTTGTCAATAATCCTTCACCGGTGGCAGCTCAAAAACAAAGTGAAGACACCCTTCATCGACGCACTCCTCCTAAGAAGCAAAAAAGAACGACTCCATCAGACAATTCTAAATCTGGGAATAGTGGCAGAGAGACGTCCGGGATTTGGAATCATTTTTCCAAATTTATTGCTAAAGGAGGTAAATGTAAGGCAAAATGCAATTATTGTTCTAAAACATTTGCTGCAGGTAGCAAGAATGGGACTACTACGTTATGGTCGCATTTAAATTCTACATGTCACAAATCTCCCTTTAGAGTCATTGATAAGAGATAAACAACATTAAAACCTATCAAAGAAGGGTGGCTAGAAGGTGATTCGGGTGCTACTGAAAGGATAGTGTATAATGTGGATGACATTTGGAGGGCGATTGCTGAATTTGTAATTCTTGATGAGCAACCTTTTAGAGTTGTTGAAGGAGAAGGATTTAAGAAATTAATGGCTAAAGCCTTACCTAATTTTGAATTACCTTCTCGTGTAACTGTTGCTAGACATTGTTTGAGGATTTATCATGAAGAGAAGGAGAAACTTAAAAATCTTATTAAGAACCAACGTTATATCTCGCTAGTGATACATGTACATCACTACAAAACTTAACTTATATGGTTGTCACTTCACATCGGATAGATGATCAATGGAATCTACAAAAGAAAAATTTGAACTTTTTTCCAACACCGAATCACAAAGGTGAAACTATTGCAAAGGGAATTGAAGCATGTTTATTTGGTTGGGGAATTGAGAACTTGTTTACAGTGACCTTGGATAATGCAAGTGCTAATGGTGCTTCCATTAAGCATTTGAAGTTGCGTATTGATGATTGGAAAGGGGTAATACTTGGAAATGAGTTTTTGCATGTTAAATGCAATGCTCATATTTTGAATTTGATTGTAAAATATGGGTTAGATGATCAAATTGAGCCTATTTCTCGTGTAAGGAATGCGGTGAAATATGTTAGGTCTTCTCCTTCAAGGCTTGGTTCTTTCAAGTCATTTGTTGAGAAAGCTAAGATAGATACTCATGGTCTTGTAAGTCTTGATGTTGAAACAAGATGGAACTCCACATATACAATGTTAGATACAGCTCTAAAATTTAAAAAAGCCTTTACAAAAATATATGTGGATGAACATAAGTATCAAAAGTATTGTCGATAAATAAGTGCTTTAAGAGGAAATCCATCTGTAGACGACTGGAAGAATGTGAAAGTTTTTATCAAGTTTCTTAACATTTTCTATCAGACAACTTTAAAAGTTTGAGGCAGTTTATATGCTACTTTCAACTCTTTCTTCCATGAATATTTCAATCTTCAAAATGCTATTATAAAGTATACCAAAAGCGATGATCGTACTTTGAAATATATGGCAGAAAGAATGAAAAGTAAGCTTGAGAAATATTGGGGTAAGTTTGAGGATATGAATATGTTATTGCTTGTTGTTGTTGTGTTGGATCCTAGATACAAGATGAAGTATGTGAACTTCATTCTTACTGATGCATTTGGTTCTTTGTTGGGAAGATTGAAGTCTGAAGATGTGATAAGCATTTTAAATCGCTTGTATAATAACTACAATGATTCTTTTTTTGAGGATTCTAATGACAATATTGGAGGCGATACTAGTATGAGTGAAGTTGGTGATTTGTTGCAATAAAAGTGGGAGAAACTTTTGGAAGATGAGGGAAATACTAAAAAAAAATATGATCTTGAGATATATTTGATGGATGATGTGGTGAAGATCAAGGATTTTAATATCTTGGCATG